>JACEFZ010027719.1:0-112500 GCA_014155875.1 Cepaea nemoralis
TCCACAGATCTCGGGCTTTGGTTTTTTAGATCACCTGCCGTTGATATTCCTCCATGCAACCTTCGCAATCCATCCAGCATCATTTTCGTGGTCTGCCTCTGCCTCTCTTCCCCTCGATCTTTCCAGTTGTCATGATGTTCTCCAGCACCTCTCTTCTCATCATCAAAAAAGCTGTTTGTCTCTTTCTTATCTTCTATATATATAAAATGCGATGTTATGTCTGTCTGTAAGTATTTATGTATGTATGTTGTTTATGCGTTCGCGAACGGTCCATCCGATTGAGATGAAATTTTCTACACGTCTTCTTCTCATTCCGGTGCTGCCAACTGTCATAGTTTGTTAGTGTACAAACAGTTATTTACTTAATAAAATTTAATATTTTAATTTACATCATAATTTATATATAGCGAGGGGACATAACTTTTAATAGCATTGCTATATATGTAAAATTGTTGCATATTTCTCAAATAGGTGGACCTTTTCGCTACAGTTATCTACAGGCATATGCATTATAATCCTCCTCCTCCCCTTCCCCTCCTCCCCCAGACAGGCAGGCAGACAGGCAGATAGATAGATAGATAGAAAGATAGATAGATAGATAGATAGATAGATAGATAGATAGATAGATAGATAGATAGATAGATAAATAGATAGATAGATAGATAGATAGATAGATAGACAGATAGATCCCCGCCAGGGACTGGGCGAAGCTGGGCCTCGTCAGCTAGTTGTTGTATATAATGTTCTAGTTTCGTTAGCCTTGTCAGGATCTTCTATTAGGCTCGTTGGCTAACACATGTGAGACAGTACAGTATAACGTGATTCGACGTAAGACACAGCAACACAAGTTCTATGGATTTATTGCCACATTAAATACATAAAGATAATTACAGCAATGTACAACATATAACTCACAACCACATTACAGCTCATAGGTCTGGCGCTCAAGATATCAGTCGTTCAGCTTACAACCACGGAGATTCACACAAACGCCTTGCTCTCGACACACACGTCCGTTCAGAGTCCTGTCCCAGCTTGGTCTGAGATTATCACGCACACTGCCCACTGCCTCTGGTGGAGTCACGTGGCTTTGCGTGCGTCTGTCGTCAGCGCTGGTCGCGTGTCAGGTAACAATCTCGCCAGCCGACAACTCTTGTCCGCCGGGTGCCGTAACGATGTTGCTGCGTAGCTAGGCTCTGACATTCTCCCCGGGCACCTCAATGAAAGATGCCATCTTTCATTCATGATGTATGTACATACTGGGGTAGTGTTAATTTCATGTCAGAGACTACTTTTTCCCGGTGTTATGCATGAAAATACATATAAGGCATAGAAATATATACAAAAAAAAATGTAAGTTGCATTGAAATGACAAATGAAGTACAACTTTTAACACAATTCAGGTTTCATCCCCCTGATGCCTGGTTACCTTCATTGCAATAATACCCAGTCAGATCAGTAGCACCAGCTTCACGCATCTACCTCGCAGCTATTTGAAAAAAACGTAATAATATGATTGTTTTGCAACAACCATCTAGCCAGACTGAAATACGGCTTTGTATTTAGTCGTATTAAACACTTAAACTCTGCCCTCATTTGGTCAGGAGCTCTTATGTTGGTTTGCAATGTTGGCAGCTCTATGACATGCTTGGTGGACGCCTACCTGGTGTGTTAGCCATTTGAGCAACAAAATGTCTATCCATACAATATACATTAATGAATATGTTTCAACTTATGGCCCTTGATGTAATTCACAAATGCAAGGGAAGTAATTTTGACATTTAAGAAATTCCATACATTACAATAATTATTTAATTTCTTAGCGTCATTGCTTGACGTTTCTTCATATTAACGAGAAAAAGTCGGTAATATGAATACATTAATCAAGATATGATTCTAAGATTACACTAATCAAAATAAATACGTACCCAATTGGTATATTATATTTTATAGATTCAAAAGGATTTTACAAGTGTCATAAATTTTTGAAATTTTGTATGTCGTCTGCTAATTTTGCTAGACTTTTTAAATTACACCGGAAATATACACGAAACGCAAAATTTGGTTGATGTTACACTGTCTGAACACAAATGATCCGGTTTTATTTCGGAACGGATAGTAAAATGTTCTCACAGTTCGTGTCTGATGTTATAGTATCACAACGGATTATGATGGAATGTTCTTATTTCCGATGTGTTCACAACTTCTGGATAAAGATCGACTGTTCTTATTTCTGATGTTCAAACGTCGAACAATTTGGATTAACTTCGCTGCAGAGGTGGTTTAGGAGTCAATGTTCGGTCCACATTTGCACATGTTAAAATATCACGGTGAAGAAAATCACTCACAAATGTCACAATGGTAAAGTTCGCTTCTGGTAAGTGGTTAAGCGTCTGTGACATTGTTGTTGGTGTATATATACAATTAATATTGTTCTCATTCTAACACACACTACACAATAATACTACACTCATTACATGACTTGATTAAAATAAGTATATTATATATGTCGGTTTCTAAACCGTATCACAATTTTCATTATAGACCTTACACAGTAGGTGAATGGAAAAAATTCACTCATTGGTGGCTGTGTTGGGCTGAGTGTAATATTACACAGTGCACTCAGACATTGCTTACTGGGTCTGTCGGACAACGGGACAAAAGGTCGGCGATTGTATTCATTCTGCCGGGAATATGGCGAACTTCAAAACTGAAATTCTGAAGCTTCAAGGACCAGCGAGCAATCATATTATTTGATGGTACTGCGGAATTGATATACCTTAATGGACTGTTGTCAGTTTCGATGATAAAGTGACGTCCTAGAAGATATCTGGACAGCTTCGTTACACTTTCTACTAAGGCCAATGCTTCTAATTGCGGAATGGACCATGCCCGCTCTCGGGGCCTTAGTTTTCTTGATAGAAAACAAACGGGATGCAGGATGTCGTTGTATTCCTGCAATAGGACTGCGCCGATCGCAATGGAGCTAGCATCTGTTCTCAATCTGAAAGGTAAACGAATGTTGGGCAATTTAAGGATGAGATTAGGCGAATTCTTATCTGAAAAGTGTGCCAAAACTTTATCAAATGCATTTCGTAGGCATTCATCGTTTACAACTTTTTCGGGTTTATTCTTGGTTAGTAAGTTAGAAAAAACCTCAGTCAGTTCTGAAAAATCAGGAATAAAGTTTCTGTAATAATCAATGAGTCCCAACAAACTGCGGACTTGTTTCTTATTTGTTGGAAGTGACAGTTTTAGAATTTTGGAGACAATTTTGTTGTCTGTCATGACAAAGCCATTGGATATTCTGTACCCCAAAAATGATATTTCTTGGTAAGCTATGCTCATCTTTGAAGGCTTCACTGTTAGTCAGTGCTGTCTGATACTAGGTATGAGTAGTAGTAGACCGTCCTGTCCAGGTGTCAATGTTATAGTTCCGTCGTTGTCTCTGTATGGACACAGATGTCGTCAGCATAGTGAATGATATTAGGAATGTCAGATAGGAGGAGTCGTATGGCAGACAAGGACAGTCTGGAGTTACTGGATCTAAGGATATAAAGTGGGTTACGGTTAAAATCTTCCAAAAGGATTTTCAGATTTTATGTTGAGATCATTTTGAGTGCTATCTCCAAACCTGCACTCGTACATGTGTGTATACATTCAATAGTTCAAACAATAATAATACACCATGTATAGTTGTGAAATGTAATCGTGCATGTTTGTATGATCTTTTGCAATGTGTGTATATTTTCCAAAATATGTAGGGTAATTTGTTGCTGATTTTTGTCAGTAATTCCACCGACTGATGCTTTACATTGTTCAGCATAGGTATTTGTATGAGTTGATTTAACATAGAGCTTATGAGTGGCAGTAACAAAATTTGGTTCAACAGTAATGACATAAGTAACAAAGTCTGCTGGTTTGTCATGAGTAATCTCATCTGTGTTGTGTCATGATGCTGTGGAAATATGACTGTTTTTGAAGGCATTTGTTTTGTATACACGTTCAGTAGTACAAGTATAACTATCCACTGTGTGCACTTGGTTATGTGTGTAGTTAACAGAGAGTATAGGAGGTATAGTATATACCATGATGATTTGTGATCTTTCCTCGCTGTTGTGCACTGTTTGTTTTCTGCAGTTTTTTCTTTGTGCTGATACACACCAGTTTCTGTTTCTTCTTGTTCTGAGATGTTAATGAAGTTGGTATGGTGTGTTACCTTGGTCTGTTCGTCATGTTGTTGTATGATGAGTGGGGTAGTTAAGGCAGTATTTGTTGTGGTGTTAACTTTTTGCCTTGTGTGAGGTTTGGACTCTATGTAATCTGTCACATTCAATACATTTCCAATTAATAAATCACAACATGGATTGTCTAATAACGCGCAAGTTACTCTGCCTGATAAGAATGGTGATTTTATATTGGCCCATGCCATGGGATATTTCTCTACTGTCCCTGAAACAGTTTTGCAATAGATGTACTCATCTAGGTAGTCTTTAGGATCAGCTAGGGTCTTTCGAAGACCGATAAGACATGACCCTGTGTCGCGTACACATGTGCATACTGTGTCATTGATGTAACCTTTATGGAATGTTAATTTTCCTAATGACAGTTTTGAGGTTTTGTTCAATCCCTCACTTTCTTGTTGAGCATTGACCTCTTTATATAAAGAATGAGGTTGAGTGATGTTAACAACATTATTACAATATGGTACAAAGTCTGGTGTTGTCTTCATGTCTGTGATGTTCACTTTTCTTACGTTCTTTGCTGAACTGCATTTTGAGTCTATTGCCAAGTTAGCTTCCTCATTGGCAATAGGGACGGCGTGCCCGCATGTTAAGGTACCATTTTCATTGAAGGTATTACAGACAGTACATTTGTTGGCACTAAATACATCACAAGCCTGTGCTGCATGTACAGGATGTTTTTCTGGATTTTCGTCTTCTGACGCTGAGCTATCGAACAAGGCGGCATTGGCTTTGTTGGTCATATGCCTGCCTCTACAATCCATACGATAGTGACCGTAAGCCTTGCAGAGAAAACATTTACGTAAACTTTTGAACGATCTACGTTCTATGTCTTGTCTGTTTACCATATTTTGCAAGTATGTTAGGTACCCTGGGTTTTTATCGCACATCTCGTTCAAATGGTGAGGCAATTTACAGTGAGTGCATTGTCTAACTCTATCAGAGGTAGGCCTGTGTGGTTTTTGCCTACTATAGTTGTTCTCATAGTTAGCTGCTGCTACCCAGTTACTGTCAGTAGCTTCAGTGGCAAAACACTGTTTATTTGCCGTATAATAGGCCGACCCACGTCTTTCCATTTCTTCCACACTTGTGCATTCATTCTCTTGCAAGAACTTAGAAAAAGATGGTGGGATAGAAGAAATAACTTTATCTCGAATAATGAGATCTTCTAATTTATCATAATTTTTGTTAATTTTGGCTGATGACGTCCATTTGCTGAAAATGTCTCGGACTAAACAGAGGTAGTCAGAGAACGTTTGAGTTGATTTTGGACTCAGTTTACTGAATTGTTCTCTGTACCCTGCTTCATCTAACATGAAATGTGCCATTATTTTAGATTTAATGTAATGGTACTCTTTTCTGAGGTCTTTGGGGATGGTTTCAATGACTTTCAGAGGTTCCCCAGATAGACTCCTCATATATAAAATATTCCATTCCGAAAGTGGAACTTGGTAATGTTCCATTAAAGTCTCAAAATTTTGGGTAAAGGCTGCTATGCAGTCACCCGAGGTATAGTTACGAACGATACCTTGGTACTTTTTATACTGGTTTTCTTTTTCCAGTCTTTCAGATTTCTTTGACTCTTTATTCATTGCAGTCTCAGTGTCCAGTTGTTTCATTTTCAACTGTAATTCTAGTTCTTCCCTCTTACTCTGAGCTGCTATTTCTGCTTTCTTAAGTTCACTGTCTATCTCAGCTTGCTTTGTCTTTGCAGCCATTTCTACTTCGGCTTGCTTTAATGCTGTTTCTGCCTCTACTTGCTTGGCAGCTTTTTCAATCTCTGCCTGTTTCAAGGCTGTTTCTGCCTCTACTTGCTTGGCAGCTTTTTCAATCTCTGCCTGTTTCAAGGCTGTTTCTGCCTCAGCTTGTTTTGCAGCCATTTCTGCTTGTTTTAGAGCTCTTTCTGCTGCTCTTTCATCGCGTTCGGCAGCTTTTTCCTGAACAAGTAGGTATTCTGCGTATTTCTTCTCACTCCATTGTGTTAATTCATCACCTTCCAACTTTAATTTTAACCCCATATCGATGAAATCAAATAATGACGACATGATGGAGAAAATATGTCAATGAAAATCAACCACACAAAATATGTTGTAAATGGTTAGTAGAAAAATAACTTACAATTTATTTGACTATACGATGCGTGCCCACTAATGCATACGTAAAGTTAAAGTGAAGAAAAATATACTCAAGTGCCCTTGGATATGGTGACGAAAGGTTGGGCAATCGGGCTAGAAAACGGTAGGGTCGTACTTCAGAACCACTAATGACCTCTACGGCAGGGTTATGGATGGTACGCAAAAACCTGCTTTGTTTTTGGAGAGAAATAAGTTAGCGTGTGTTTGTTGGTGTGTGCCTGTAAGTCACTAAGTATTGATTAGGTTTGGATGGCGTTGAGTATAATTGTATGTCGTAAATTTGTCGTCAACAGTGTTTCTTTCAACAGAAGTTACACTCTTTCCAAAACTCTTTGCGTTCCACAAACTCAATACACAAAAACAATCTATCTGTATTTGAACACTCAATAACATTGATGACACATCACTTACATCAAGATGACATTCAGTAAGGACAAAGACATCAAGTTTACAAGATGGCGACAAGGTCAAAATGGCGGCAAAATCACAATGTTGACAAGGTCAAACGGTGACAATTTTCACAAATCACAAATGTTTAACACGTTTACAGGATCAAACAATATGTACTGTACATTTACTAATGATCTTAAACATATTTAGACAATGTAGTAATGGATCAGACTGAGACTTTTCCGATCACATGTACATCACTATAACCTTGACAAATTTTACAAGTACAAGAATTATAGTTTTAAATCACAAAGACGAACAACACACGTCTAAATATATTAGGTTCTTAAATAAAGACGAGCAACCCACGTCCACACATGTCAGGATCTTCTATTAGGCTCGTTGGCTAACACATGTGAGACAGTACAGTATAACGTGATTCGACGTAAGACACAGCAACACAAGTTCTATGGATTTATTGCCACATTAAATACATAAAGATAATTACAGCAATGTACAACATATAACTCACAACCACATTACAGCTCATAGGTCTGGCGCTCAAGATATCAGTCGTTCAGCTTACAACCACGGAGATTCACACAAACGCCTTGCTCTCGACACACACGTCCGTTCAGAGTCCTGTCCCAGCTTGGTCTAAGCTATCACACACACTGCCCACTGCCTCTGGTGGAGTCACGTGGCTTTGCGTGCGTCTGTCGTCAGCGCTGGTCGCGTGTCAGGTAACAATCTCGCCAGCCGACAACTCTTGTCCGCCGGGTGCCGTAACGATGTTGCTGCGTAGCTAGGCTCTGACAAGCCTATTGAAGGCATTTGTTGTTAGTTACTTTGGCAGTCCAAGGAATTCACAACATTCGTCTAAGGAACCACATCTCTGTTGCTTCCAATCACTTCCTAATTTGTTCATTTATATTCTAAGATTCACAGCCATACAGCAAAACAGGTTCTGTATAGCTCTTCAGCACTCTCCTTCTTACATTCAATGATAGCGACTTATTGCATATGATATTCTTTATTTTCTTAAATGCAGCCTTTGCTTGCCCTATTCTGCTTTTGATCTCTGTTGTGCATCTTCCATCTGATGTTATAAATGTCCCTAGATATATAAAACTATCTACTTGGTGAAGAATTATCCCTTCTATCTCTATTTCACATTTGGGTGTCACCTGTTTCTTTGATATCACGATTGTTACTGTTTTCGTAATATTCAAGGAGAGTCCTTTCTGTGCACTGTCTGTTACTACAATGTCCAACAATTGTTGTAGATCTGTTGCATTATCTGCTATCTTCCTCATAGAGATGCTAATTTGGGGAGAAAGGAGGGGGGGGGGGGAAGTCTCTAAGCTAACCTCACTATGATGGATCCTCAGGGTTCAAGTAACCTGAACAAAAATATATTCTAGCAGATGTCAACACAGGAACACATTTACTTTCTATTCTTATCCTTCTACTCATAATTATTTACAGAGTTGTATTTTGTTTTGTAGGGTTTGAAATGTGTGTTTATAGTTTGTGGATTTCATCCTCTCATCTGCTGGTCCAGTAGTGTAATAAAGAGGCCTGGTTTATTGGGTTCTCTTGCTGTATTTGAGAGTTCACTTAGCCACAGTAGTTTCTCTTTTTTTTTTTGCACTTCTCATTTAACCAATTTTCTTGTCTTTATGCATTTATCTCTTATTTCTTTACTTACGCTTTCACATTCTTCTTTGTCCTCTTTGTCCATCAGCTTTAAGATTTATTCAGTCATCCATTTCTTCTCAGCTTATTTTTGTCTTCTTTTGGATAAAATCACTTTGTTTGATGGGTAAAGTTTTTCAGCATTTCCCACTTTTCATTCATACTTTGTATTTTCAGTTTTGCATTGTATTTGTTTCTCACAATAACTCTGTATCATTTTCAATTACTTTAACTGATCTTATAAAATCTTTATTAAGTCTAATGTTCTTGACCTCTTTTGTTTCTATTTACATTCTTACTTTTAATGGACCACATAGTGGGATGAGATCACTGTTGCAGTTAGCCTCAGGCATTATCTTCACATGTTTTCAATGCATTTCTAAATCTTTTATGAGCCATTATGCAATACATTTTATTGAATGTTGTCTTATCAGGGCTTGTCCACGTGTGCAGCCATCTCTCATGTTGTTTAAACCATATAATTATTGTTGACCGTTCTATCCATTGTCAATCCTAGATATTTTCACTGATTATTTCTTTCAATGGCCTGTCTGTAAAAATGTGCAAGGTAGATCTACTTTCCCAACAGTGATGTGATGCATGATAAGGCAGATGTGGTGAAAGTTTTCTGGGAGCATGCAAATAATGCAGAAGAACAGATAGACTCATGATCAGGAGAAATGCGGCAGCAAGGGGTGGTCAGAGGATCTGGTCAACAGTTGTCACTCAGAGGTAAAGCTAGACGGACATATAATCTGATTGTGACGGGCACCATTAGTATTGGAACTCTACCCTGGCTGTTGAAGATGAGGAATGGGCGCTTATGGGAATGCCCCGAGTGCAGTGATGTCTGTTCTTAACTCAACTCAACCCCGGGAAGGTTAACCCAGTCAACAAATGCCCGTAGAAGTCGTATGTGTTGGTCTAACGGCGCAAGAACGCAGCTCTGCTATAAATAGGCACAACGCAATCACGAACGAAAAAAACTCCGAATGTATGCAGAAGAAGAAGAACTCAACTCAAATCCCAATGGTGCTAGTTTAGCGAGCACCATAACATGCACACTTCCCCCAGGATTAAAAAAAGGCGCTTAAAAGTCAAAAGGGTTGACTTCATTGCACCGTGTTTTTATTCCATATGGCTCAGTCTCTTTCCACAGCGCAGAAAGCGTCACACAAAATGTGAACTCTGTAGCTCCAGTGACGGCCCTCAGGAGTCCGAAAAAAATGCACTCGTGAACCGAAGGACGTGGCCCGAAATTGAACCCACAACCTTCGGAGCCCAAGCCGGACGGCTTGACCACTTCGCCACAGAGACTCCCCCCCCCCCCCCCCCCCCCAGGATATCAGTCACAATTAAATAAATAATATGTTAACTAATGTGAGGAATTATGTGGGAGCTGTACAGATGTGGTTTTATAGAAAAATAATGACAAGACCATCGGGTTGCAAGTTATTTGCAGAACATCGTTCACATCACGGCCTACCAAGAAGTCTCATTCTCTGGCCATTTCTCCCATCTCATGCTCTCTCATGTCCTCCTAGATACCTGCAATGTCCAGTGCTTATCTTTGTGATGGTCTACCCCTGCCTCCTTTTCCTCCATGTCCTTCATGTTTGTTCTTTCCAAGCCACTGTGGTGGTGGTGTTGTTGTTTTTTTTTGCTCTCGCTTTCTTTGAACTCAAGCGTAGTCCACACACTATTTATAGTAGTGACGGGCTGAATTTTGTGTGTGGGTTAGCTTTCCCTATTAACAGTGTCCCTTTCCATCAGGCGAACCCACTGCGACTTCAGAGGCACTTGTAATTAACGTCCCCAAGTCAAGGACGACAGGTCAACATTTTAGTCCAGCAGTCTGGTGTAGGGGTTAAACCGCTTACCTCTGCATCAGCACACCGGATGTTTAAGAACACGCGTTCTTATCCATTCGGCCATGCGGACCTGCGCTGTGGCGTTTATTATGACCAACATATTTCAGTCGCTGAGAACACCATGGACAGATAACAAGTGAATTGAAGATATCTTGAAAGAAGTTAACTCACAAAGAGAACTGGTTACTTGCATCAGAAGACACTCCATGAACTTCCTGTCAGCCAACATGGTGGTTAGGCATTGAACCGTTAAGGCCTGTGGCGTGTTTATGCTTGTAGCTACGGTTTTCAATCTCATTTTCCTCATGTTGGACTGGTAGTACATGGTTCCGGTGTCCTTCTACTGAGTGAGTGCGTGGGCGACACTGTGAGCTGTGAAATTCGCGTGGAATGCTGTTACATCTGCCCTGTAGGCCTACAGTGACCTGCATGTTCGGAACAATGGCTACCGGCTGTTGCTGAATTGACTGATTTGCCTTTTCGGTTCACGAGTGCATTTTTCAGGAGACTCCTGAGAGTCGGCGTTGAAGCTACGGAGTTCGTGCTTTGTGCAACACTTTCGGCGGGTCACCCTGCGGAAAAAGACCGAGCCATGTGAGAAAACCTGGGTCAATGAGGTCTTTCTGGTGACTGCCGAGTCCATCAACGATGAACTGTGGTTTTCATAGATGACTTTTGTGTTGGCATTCTGGTGGCTGCAATATGCACAGTGTACCTGTGCGGTCTGTTGGTTTGCCCAGACTCCTGTCTATTGCACTTTTCACATTGGACAGTGGGGAGCATTTTGTGTGATATTCACAGAAATGGCACAGGAATGGAGCATAATGGGGAAGATCCGTTGCCGTGAAGTTGGAACCTCTACTAACTAACTAACGAAGACACCCCATATTTTTTCTTGCACATCGTGAGAATAGGAAACCAGGAGTATGTCATAACAAGGGAAAGTTGGAAGAGAGGACAGGCAGGGGTGAGAGAAGATGCTAGCCAGTTTTACACCATGACATGGAGGAACACCAGTATCAGAAATGATTGTCAGCACATGAGACAGAAGGCTGTGGACGGACAACGTGACCAACATCACACGCGTGAATTAAACAGAGAAGGCGGTGCATGTTAGTGTCACCAAGCACTCTTCTTGACTTATATAATGGAACAATCACTGTTCTATCATAACAATTAAATTGGGATGTCATCATCATCATGTACCATGCCGATATAATAAGCACGGGAGGTCAAGCTTCGTCAACCCACATCCCTCTAGTTCTGGTTTGTGAGACTGGAGAGGGGAAGGAGAGCTCTGCAATATATTCCTCATCATCATCATCAAGTGCCGTCTGGCGTAGGCGTTCATGACTCTCCACAGATCTCGGGCTTTGGTTTTTTAGATCACCTGCCGTTGATATTCCTCCATGCAACCTTCGCAATCCATCCAGCATCATTTTCGTGGTCTGCCTCTGCCTCTCTTCCCCTCGATCTTTCCAGTTGTCATGATGTTCTCCAGCACCTCTCTTCTCATCATCAAAAAAAGCTGTTTGTCTCTTTCTTATCTTCTATATATATAAAATGCGATGTTATGTCTGTCTGTAAGTATTTATGTATGTATGTTGTTTATGCGTTCGCGAACGGTCCATCCGATTGAGATGAAATTTTCTACACGTCTTCTTCTCATTCCGGTGCTGCCAACTGTCATAGTTTGTTAGTGTACAAACAGTTATTTACTTAATAAAATTTAATATTTTAATTTACATCATAATTTATATATAGCGAGGGGACATAACTTTTAATAGCATTGCTATATATGTAAAATTGTTGCATATTTCTCAAATAGGTGGACCTTTTCGCTACAGTTATCTACAGGCATATGCATTATAATCCTCCTCCTCCCCTTCCCCTCCTCCCCCAGACAGGCAGGCAGGCAGGCAGATAGATAGATAGATAGATAGATAGATAGATAGATAGATAGATAGATAGATAGATAGATAGATAGACAGATAGATCCCCGCCAGGGACTGGGCGAAGCTGGGCCTCGTCAGCTAGTTGTTGTATATAATGTTCTAGTTTCGTTAGCCTATTGAAGGCATTTGTTGTTATTTACTTTGGCAGTCCAAGGAATTCACAACATTCGTCTAAGGAACCACATCTCTGTTGCTTCCAATCACTTCCTAATTTGTTCATTTATATTCTAAGATTCACAGCCATACAGCAAAACAGGTTCTGTATAGCTCTTCAGCACTCTCTTTCTTACATTCAATGATAGCGACTTATTGCATATGATATTCTTTATTTTCTTAAATGCAGCCTTTGCTTGCCCTATTCTGCTTTTGATCTCTGTTGTGCATCTTCCATCTGATGTTATAAATGTCCCTAGATATATAAAACTATCTACTTGGTGAAGAATTATCCCTTCTATCTCTATTTCACATTTGGGTGTCACCTGTTTCTTTGATATCACGATTGTTACTGTTTTCGTAATATTCAAGGAGAGTCCTTTCTGTGCACTGTCTGTTACTACAATGTCCAACAATTGTTGTAGATCTGTTGCATTATCTGCTATCTTCCTCATAGAGATGCTAATTTGGGGAGAAAGGAGGGGGGGGGGGGGAAGTCTCTAAGCTAACCTCACTATGATGGATCCTCAGGGTTCAAGTAACCTGAACAAAAATATATTCTAGCAGATGTCAACACAGGAACACATATACTTTCTATTCTTATCCTTCTACTCATAATTATATGTTGAAAATTGTGAAACATGATAAATGACAGTTAAAACTCAGCCTGTCAGAGGAGTCACCAACCAATACGGACTAAAAGCTTTCTTCACCTCCGTGGGTGGCTTCCTGGGCAGAGACTCGGTGTATGATGAAGCTTCCCAATAAGTAAATTTTCCATGCTATGACACTACAGAAGAGTCACAGCAAATTTCCTACGATGATGGTAAGTAATCAGCACCAAGGTCTTGCACTCATAGCTCAACTCAACAGCATCTGGTTTACAGACTCGGTTTTCAGTTTTTTTATTCACCTGATTACTTTCGTGGAGTGATAAGATTTCACTTGTTATATTCACCGGACTACTTTCATGGAATGATAAGATTTCACTTGTTATATTCATCAGATTACTTTAGTGGAATTATGAGATTTCACTTTTTATATTCACTTGATTACTTTTGTGGAATTATGAGACTATAGTTTTCCAGCTAAGTATTCTTCTGATTGTTTTTGATGTTTTATTTGTTTGTTGATAAGACTGGTCAAAACATTTGCTTCAACTATATGTGTATGGTTTTCCTTTTGTCAAGCTTCCTAATTATGTTTTCATTCATATCAAGAATGAGCTTCCCTTCCAGGATCAAATAAAGTCATGACCAGTCCTAAATTCTGCAGGTCATAAAATTCAAATATGCTGGGTTCAAGCCATCACCTCTTACTTAGGGGCAATGTCCCATTTCACAATTTCCTGAGGGTTTAAAATCAGCCGCAGGTGATTTGGAAGCAGACTGCCTTGCATTGACTTTGATGGTATCAGTATTAGTTGTTTAGAAAGCAATGACAAATTACTGAACATAAAACTTGATTAGTAAATCACCAACAGTAACAAAATGCTGGGGCTGACTGATATTTCATGTAAAAGACATGCAACTAACCTTACCTGGGTTTTAAAAAAAAAGAACAACAACAATAACAGGCAACATTCTGATGGGTTAGAATTATGTCCTGCTAAGTAGAGCTAAGGCAGACAATCAAAGAATAGAAAGAAACAGAAATAATGAAAACAAAAAGAAATACTTATTCACTTTGGTACAGCCCTTGTATTTAATTAAATATAGAATATCTAATACCTGTGGTACTTACTATAATACAACGCAAAATGGGTATATCTGACTGACAAATTCACACAACAATAGACACATTTTAGATGCTGCATGTTAGCATGCACATGGATGTATTACTTGTCACAAACTGGCCATATAGTTTATTGTACATATATGTGAGGGGAAAAAACAGTACTTTCTTGGTATCACACAAAGGAAGAGTTGCCAGTGTGTTTACAAGGAAATCGTCTTTAGGGTAAAATAAATACAAAACATGGACATATTTCAGGAAAAAAAATAAAATCCTGGAACAATTGTTCCCAATGTAGAACATTCCATTTTGATAGCCTTGAGAACTCACAGCCAAGTGTAAGCAAAAGAAGTCTTGAACTTCCTGTTCTAGCAGACGTCAGAAATGCCTATACTCTCTATTCTGATTCTTCTAATTATATGTTCAAACATGTGAAATGTGATAAATGACAATCATCTACTAAGCAAATTATTATAAAAATGATGTCTCACTGTCATCATCATAAAATTCCTTGCCCACCAGTGTGGGCAATCATGCTTCTTCGACATCTTGTGATCTCCAACATAATATATCAATTCATATGCTGACATTAGACAGGAACACGGAGCTGAACCATGACTCTGGTGATCGAGTGAGATGGCAGAACATGATGCTTATTGGCATGGCACATGATGGATGGATAGATGCTGACATTTTCCAAGCCATGATGACAGGTTGTTAAGAATCTTCTCTCATTGTCTCGTGCTATCTCTCTTTCTACAAATCTTTCCAGTTGATACAGAATGTTCCAGTTTTTGTCATCTCACATTGTGACCAAAACATGATAACTTTTTCATTCTGATGTTTGTTATAAATTGTCTGGGTGTCTTAGCCTCTTTCAAAACATGTAGAATACCAATTTTGGCTGTTCAAGATATTTTCAGCATTCAGTAAAACTATATTTTTGTGGCTTTAATTAATTTTGTGTGTGACTTGTTTACTAATTGTCCAGGATTCATTATTATATTATTGTACATTGCTAATAACTGGTCGAATTTGACAACTCTCAAATCATCATCATTGTTCATTCCTAATACTTTGTCTCAAATTTCACATTACTCTCAAATCATCATTGCACATTCCTACTAATTTTTCACATTTCACGTATAGTGTCTAATTTGCTGAGGGGATCCTTCTTGATATATTTTAAGAATCGGACTTTATTCAGCCATAATTGATCAATTGACTTCAATTCACCATGTAAATAAGAGGTTAAAAACAAATACATAAATACAATGAGAAAACTAGAGACATAAATAGTTTGTGAATGACATGGCAAGGATGATACTAGGTAGCAATGAATAGAATGGCAATGAAATGAGATGCTTGAGGGCCTATAGTTCATGAAGAGCTAAAAGATAGTACAAATAAAGACAATTTCTCCTAAAACTGTCCATAACGTGACACAACGATTCTCAAACTATTGATTAATAGACCATTTCTGAGGGCGGACACATGTAAACAAAACAAACCATGAATTATAATAAATCTGTGATAGCAGTAACAAGGAATATCCTCAAGAAGTTAAAGCAGACAGATGGCAGCACAAATTAATATGTATGTATGTAAATGATGAAAGACTGTCATTAGTGAATGTAATATAATGTACGAAAAAAAAGGAATGCATGAATAACAACATTTATAATTATATTTCTCGAGATGTGATTCATTTCTGGCTTTTTTCTGCACCTGTCCACTTCTGCTGTAGGGAGCAGAGGGGAGAGATACCTTGTGGTCTTGCACATTTCTTGTATGTACATATGTTCTCTACATTTACTGGATCTACATCAGGATGACCGAGTATCCACCAGAATAAATGGACAATTCTGCAGCTGAGCAGAGCAGGGCACCCACTTGTCCTTACAGTCAGAAATGGCTGTCAAAGGCAGAGGTAAAAGACCTCCATGTGGATGTGGAAGGCTAGGGGGAAACCACCACATTATCTTCCCAAGATTTCATGACAAAACATATTTCAGAGGTAGTGAATGATGTTAATGGTTGTCTTAGGACATTCTCGTCCAGTAGGGACGGTCATGAGCCACAGGTGACACCAGACCATCATCCAGCTACTGATGTTTGAGATGGTGGCAAGGAGGAATATCATCAGCAGATTTGATCCAGAACACCAAAGACTGAGATCCGTGGAGAGCCAAGAACACTTACGCCAGCTAGCAGGGCACTTGATGATGATGATGATATCAGGACAGTGACTTACTAAGTAACCGAACCCCCAGAAATGAATGGTGGTAGGAAGGATGTGACACCCCTCTACAACAAAGATGTTAGCTTGCTGTTTCATACAACTAAAACATATAGCTGAAATGAGGAATGCTGTAAGAATTTGCTAATGCTAGTACAAACATTTTAAATCAATAAACACAAATTGGCGATGTTCAAGTTCAGTTAAGCCTAATTCTCTGCTGTTGTCGCCAGACAAATCAAGTGAGGGCAAAACAATTTAACAAACTTTACATGGAGCAAAACAACAAACTTGTACGCAAACATTTATAGGAAGAAGTATAATGATGACTGTTTTATCTTAAGACAGAACAAAACAAACACACACATTATATTTTAATGCATAAAGCAAAACATTTCATTTACATTTCCTTAATTAAAACAGTCCATACAAATATAATACACACATATATATTTTCAAGAAAATGCTTCACCAGAACTCAACAATATTGAAAATACATACAGATATTCAAGCAAATATTTCTCTATAGTAAAGGAAACAATATTAAATTAAGTAAGGGTTGTAACAACACATTATATGCATACATGACAAGGCAAAAAATAAAAGAAACATACAGAAATCAACAAATAATCTAGCGTCCATTCTTTAAACAAAAACACTACACCTGTATATAAGATCTGAATAACTTTGCCACATGGCATAATTAGGACCAGTACACAGTCTTGATCCAAGGTCGGTGATCATGTAAGATGGCAAATCATGACTGTCAACTTTTCCAGTGTGGTATATGACGAAGATTGCCACCATTTATTACATTAATGAATTCTTTCTGAGTAGATTTTTTTTTAATTTCTGTACATTTTTGTTACTTTAACTCAATCTATTCCACTTTATGCTTTAACTCCTTATCTGATAACTCATTACTTTAACATAACAGCTGATTGTGACAGAAAGAGTAAAAAAAGTTATGTCTGGGCATATGTTGAACTGAAGCTTTTCTTAGTTTAACTGTAATAGTATGGCTTTAATATTGATGAGGATGAACATAATTGTACTAGAGATTTTTCCCTGAGAGTAAAACACCAAAATTATAATGCCCATGTAATCCCTCATATGCCAGTCAGTCACTAAAAATACAGAGGTCTGGCACCAAATTCTCATGCCTGAGTGGCATGTAAATAGTCTTGCTTTATTTTATATTTCTATGCAGTTATATTTATTTTTATTTGCCTTTGTTAACATGTTTTCTAACTTTGGTTTGCTGAACAAGACTGTTAATTAACAATGTTCAGTCTGTCTTTTGTGATTGTCTTATTATAATACTAATTAAATACCACTTTGTGCATTTCTTCATTCATTGTATTTCTAAAGTTTTACGGCAGTTAAAAATATTTCATCAACTTTTATACAGTGGTAAAAAGGGAGGGAAAGAAAATCTCATAGTGATAGACATGAAGAATGACAAAAACTTCACAAGCAGTATGCCACAACTGCAAATGACTGCATGAATAAATCTCTTCCTCTCTGTGTAGTTTCCCTCCCCACCCCGGAGTAAAGATAATTTACAAACTATTTAACAACTTGGCATATCAAAGCCAGTTCTATAACCTGATTTTGAAAATGCAAAAATCTCTCACCAAAGATTGCATATGTGATGAAAATATTTAGTATGAACCAGTGAAAATGTCGGAGAAGTGTGTGATATAAGGTCCTTAACTGATTAAGTGCCATGGGATGATAAATAATCTTATTTAAACTTCCCGTAACTGCCATGGGTTTATAAATCAGGCAATAGTTAAAAAATGACACACAGTAGTTTTCCCTATGCAACTCCCTTTAATTTGATATATAATACAACATGTCTGCTACGATATTAACAACTTTTAAGTCGTAACTGTGACACACTCCTACTTCCGATTTTTCGCCGTCTATTTTTGTTTGGTCAAACCCACATTTTGTTTGACACTGAATCGTTTAAATCTGGAGACACAGACCATTAACCCAGGATAAGGAATATGTTTTTATCGTGGCAATTTCCTGGGCAAATAGCTGTTGTATCTCCTCAGCCTCCTAACCCCTCCTGGCACATGCCAGCAATGGTAAACAAGTAGCAAAATGGCACAGAAGTAATTTTTGTATTAGAGTTAAACATCATGATATTGTTTTCAGCTAAATGTTCTGTGTTTAATTCGTTGACACAGATTTTGGTTGAAATGTTCATTTTTATACAAATTCTTCTTGCAATAGATTTCTGAAAGGGAAACCACCAGTGCTCATACAGTCTGCCATCTTCAAAACCTATGTCAAAGAAACAAAATGCAGTAAAAATACGCATACAAAAAATAAACCAAAAAAAACACAACATCATTTGTTTTGGTTCTTCTGTGATTATAGAATCCTTTTTGTAGTAATTTCCTTTAAAAAAGAAAAGAAAAAGTTTCAGGTCTCAGTAAATGACAGTTTCGATGGCAAATCATCTATGACAGGATTGCCACTGTCACTATAACTCCTCAAACTAAATAAATAAAATGGAACATCAACAGTATAGAAACTGCAATGTGTTTAGGAAACATTTCAAATCAAACATCAGCCCTATCCCTAGAATTAATAAAATTGTAAGTTGAAAGAGGTGTATCTTGACAAAGCAAGAAAACACATTATTAAAACAAAATGAAAAAGGAATGTATTTGTAAGAAAAATCAATCATTAAGTTACACAAATTATCATTTTAGCATCCAATCCTTGAATTTTTGACCTTATTCACATATACTAAGACTCCACCATCTAATGATTATTTACAGTTGTTAAATGAGGGAAATTATAGTCATGTTCATGTTTAATTTAAACATGTAAAATAGCTGAACTGTAGCCACATAACTGTAACAAATGTTATCTGTATAGCAATGTTTATAATAACAATGTTATCTGTATATCAATGTACTATAACAAATTTATATTTCTATATAGTTTACACACGTATCATTATACCAATATAAACTATTACAAACTGACCTCACAGCAAAGTTACAATGTTAACAATTCAAATATTCAAATATAAATATCAAATTTACCTTTTCCACTCTTGCAATTAAATGCACAATTAAACATCTACTAACAAAAATAAAATCAACAATGTACAAAATAAAAGAGTAACTTATTTATAATAAATATCATCATCATCAGGATCATCATCATCCTGTGGCTTATACCGTGAACTTTGTCTCATATCAGTCTTTTGAAATGTCTTCCTGTCATAAGCCAGATGTCCATTGATGTCACATGTCAATTACCTGTCATATTTTGAATCCATCTACATCATAGCAGTCCTCTTCTACACTTCCTCAGTAACCTCCCTTCATAATTATCTTTTCCTGACATTCATGTTTTTTTACATGCTCAAAATATTTCATTTTCCTCAATTTTATTTGTTTTAACAACCAGTCTTCTTTATATTAAGTTCTTTGATAGATCTGTTTGATCTCTATTCCATCCAGTTAACTTTTAATATTGTAATTAAATATAATACATGGTTTAATATGATTAAAATACAATTTGTCTCATCCATAGTTGTTCAGTATCGATCAAGTCCAGTACTATACACAAATTAATGGAGGTAAAGCAAAGAAAACTAATGTAATCGTATACACCTATTGTAGTTATTAACATGATAAAGTCCAATAGATGAAGATAGTTTGATCATGTTGCATGAATGGTCACAAGAGACACAAGAAAAATTTTAAATGAGAAAATCCAAGGGCCAAAATCTGGGGAAAGCAACAAGAAGGGCTGCGTGCAATTCATATAAAGAACATTAATATTGTAACTAGGTGTACTATCATCCAGTAAAGTAAGAGCAGGAAATAATTTATGTATGCAGAAAATAGCCTTTCAAGAATGTGGAGAAAGATAAAAAGGGGTAAAAGGTGGAGAAAAAATGTATAGTTATATATGTCATTACGTTAAATGGTGTGAATAAATGAGGTCTGTAACTCTGCAGTCATTGCCTGAATAGTAATTTTATCTACAAAGACAAGTTCTTCAATTCAAGTCCAGGACAACAGATTTCTCCACTGCATGACTTCACAATGTATGAGCACATAGTTACTTCAACATATTCAATTAAACCAGACACTATCAGGTAAATAACATTATCAGTATCAATTCCTTGACAGAACATCGCTTTCATCACAGCTTCCTGGAGAGATTCTGGAATCTTCGCCAGTTTCCCTGCCTCATGCATTTTCATACCCAGAGTTGAGTTTGAGTCAAGAATTGACATCTCAGCACTTAGGACATTCCCATAGTGCTCCGTCCTCATCTTCAACAGCCAGCAAAGAGTTCCAATACTATTGGTAACACTAGCAGTCTGATTATGTGCCCGTGTGGCCTTTCCACAGAGTTCTGAGTCATTTCCAAAGTGTCTTTAATTTCATGTGTCCAGTGTCATGTGTCTAATGTCATGTCTCCAATGTCGTGTGTCCAACGTCATGTTGGCCTGTCTCTGTCTTGTCAACCAGGAACCATAGTCTGGGTTCAGTGCAGCTCTGGGGGTCATCCCATTCATAATTATCTGGGACAGAAAGGTGTGGGTGGGAAATAGCCATTCTACCTCATTATGCACAGCCTAGAATATATGAAGGCCTAGCACTTTATATCCTAAATGCTTTATCTGCCACAGGATAACCTTAACCTTGCTGTGAAGGCACAGGTTTGCAAAGATTTTGCATAAAGTAATTTGACAACAAGCAACTTATTGGTTTATAGAAAACTTGAAATATAACTGTAAACAAATGCTTGGAATATTTGTTGTGTTAACAACACTTGGTTCTATGTTATAAACAGCAAAAACACATAATAATTAACTGTTTTTCAACAGAATGACATCTGCTTAATGTTTTAACAGGCTAAGAATAGTTCTCTCTTCAAACAGCATACAGGAAAACAAATAAAAGAAAATAATAACACTGGTGCATGCGCCCATATACTGAGAGCCTGTTTCTTCTGCTCTATTACAAAGAACAGACTTCACTGTACTCCAGTATCAGTCACAAGTGTGCAGTCTCTCTTAGGAAATTGCAAAATGCATACTTGTAATTGTTTCTGTACTCCACAGATTGTCTTTAGAACTGCTTTGCCTTTCCATATTCTCCTTTCTGTCAGTGCCACATCTGGCTGAAAATCTGGCTCATTCCATAGATATCTTAATTTATAAGTAGGTTATTTATTGACTGCAATACCTGCCATTTAGTCTCCTATAGAATTACTCTAGGCACATTTGAGGCTCCCTCTTTGCCACTTACAGTAAATCCCCAAGGCTTCTGAAAATGTGAATTTTCCACTCTTGTGTTACTGCTATATATTCTTGGCACTTTAAAGCCTAATAATACAAATATCGTGGAACTACTAAGGCATCCTGGCAATTTGAAAGCATTCCCTGGCCACAGTAACCATAATACACCACAATTACAAATTTGTAGAGATGCCAATGTTAAGTTTCTTTACCGATCGTTCAAGATTCATACGGTGACCAACCTGAGTGACTCCCAAGTTGATAAACTCATTTCTACCCATATTCATCAACTTGCTTCCATTGATCTGTGCTTTTGCAAAGCTGATTCGATACTGAGGTAAATTTAGACTATCCAACCAGTCTAAAACATCCATACATGACCAGTCTGAAACCGGTTTGGTTGTAAATGGTTTCGAGTTTTTATCCATAGTCTTGGTTTCATTGGCATTGGAATCTATTTCAAGAAATTCTGGGGGTGGAGGAATAAAGGAATCTTGATCTCCCAAACTGAAATCTCCAAAATCTGGAGGAGGAGGTGGAGAGTGGGCAATTAAGTCTTTTATATTATCTCTTGGCTTGCTGTAATGGATTCCATCCCCATGCTCACTGGACCAGGTGCTAAGAGATGATGCAGACGATACAAAACTTGCAGCATCATCCTGGCCAAACGAAGGAACACTTAATGCTGAATCTGGGCTACCAGCGTTATTGAAAGATGATGGAGGTGAAATGATATCAATAACAACTGCTTTTGTTGTAGAGGAGTTTCCATCATTGTCTCCAAATCCAGGTGGAGGTGCTGGTGCCATGTTTAAAGGGGGCAAGGCACTGTTCTTTGGTGGTGACTTTCTAAGAGTTCCATTGATCAGTGATGCGTCTGTATAAGAATGGTCTTCAGTAACACCGGCTACGCTAGCTTTTCCATTGGTCAGGTTTTTCTCAGTTTGCAAACCTTTAATCCTGTCCTGAACTGAAACTTGTCCACTCTTGATTCCAGACTCTAATTTCCCTTCGCTGATGTTTGACTCGTTTAGCTTGGATGATGATTCAGCTGGAGCAGTTGTTGGTGATGCAGGTAACGTGGGTTTATTACGTTGGGAGGTTTTTTTATTAGGAGTAATTTCAACAGGCCCTTTCTTTTCTATATGAGCCTGAAGATTTCCAGATGCCTTCTTTTTTAAGTATTCCTGCCGAGCTCTTTCTGCCAGAGCAATGTAGTCAGCAGGTGAAGATGTTTTATTGGTTGATGGACTGGCTGAAGCAGAGGCAGACGTAGGAGATAATGGACTTGTCACAGAAGAATTGGTTTCACCAGCCTTCTGTCCCGGTTTGCTCGTTACTAATGCTGGCAGTCCTGTTGTTGATCTTGTGGATGTAGTGACGGCTGCTGAAGGCACAGCAGGTGCTGGTGGTGGAGGCGGAGGAGCTTGAACTTTGCCGGAGTTGGTTTTGGTCATTACAATTGTGGTGACATTAGTTTTGGGTGCTGAAGATGTGGCTACTTCTGGTGGTGATGCAATCACTGAAGCTTTGGACTGAACTGCAACAGGAGTGGTGCTTTTAACATCAACAGGCTTCAAGACAGACCTGAAATCTATAATACTTTTGGCAGGAACTGATGAACTAGCTGGACTGGGCTGTTTTTCAGCCAAAGGCTTGTCTGTGTTTTGATATGATTTGATATTAACATTTGGTGAAACCGCCTTGCTTTGTGGTTCAGACTTTGCTGCCACATCTTTTGTTTTAACTGAACTGTTGCCAGTTGGCTCCTCTGATGCTGTAATGACAGGTGCTGAAACAGGTGGAGGACTGACCATCTCCTCTTTCTTGGCAGGTCCGTCACTTCTGTTGGTATCACTACCAAAATATTTTGCAGCCTGGAGTTTTTTATTTCGGTTCAACCGGGCCTCTATCTCACTAACAACAGAAGAATCTTCCACCTGTTCTAAGCGTGATTTACGTTTGGCAACCGCTGCTTTCAAAGCTTCCTGGTTCAATTCATGAGTAGATTTGCCTGCAAATAAAAAAAACATCCCACACATAATTTTAGTGTTTTTAAAGTGTTCATCTATTTGTGGTTAACCTGGCAACCCAGCTTGTTATTTTTACAAAATTAAAAAGAAATATGTCAAACTAAATAATAATATTAGATAAAATTATGTAACAAATGTGTTCAGAAGATTGTAATCTCTCTGACCAGAAGAGAATTAACATTACAGAGATGTAAACAGCTTCCTGCAAAATTATGCTACCACCTTTCTCAAGAAAGTGAATATGTGGTACTTTTAAATCAGATAAGTTAACAAAACAAAAAGACTAATGTATCCCTTTTAATTGATTCAGTGCCACAGGATGATTTACTGCTGAATCCAACTCAGTTTTGTCTGCAAAGGATGACATATCGCCAAACTAGGGTTATTCTGTTAACTGTTTTGTTTCACGGTATCTTCAGCAATTTTAATGCTCAGTAAATGGAAATTCACATTGTATACTTCCTTCATTCAAATGTATGCCACACATACCATCACTTATCACATATTGGGTATGTGTTGCAAGCCCCCATATTTTAAGATTAATCAACATTCGATGGGGAAGTAGTCAATATTATGGTGTTATGTTTACTTCCTCAAAATTTCCCGGTACCAATTTTAAGTCTGAATTGACTAGCGAGCCCTGGCAAATGAAAAAAACCCAGCTTTGAAGAGGATTTGAACAGACCACCACCAGGCATACAGGAAAGCATGCTAGCCACTGTGTTAGCATATCTCCCCTTTCAAGCAGATAAAATCACCACAGAAAATGTCATCACTGAACACATCTTTCACATATTTCTACTACAACTATACCAATAATGTGGCTACACCATGTTGGAAATACTTGATACTAAATCAACCGAGGTAGGGAGTCTGACAATGAGAGAAATCTCCAAAAACTGTTTTGGGGGGATAGTTCTGCATGGAACAAGAAAGAATATTACAGTATTTATCAATAGGGGAACCCTTTGAGGCCACTAAGACAGTTCATAAATAAACACACATGTAATGTTTGGCGCTCACAGAAGTATAAGAAAGAAGTAGGGGTTAGAGGATGCAACTCTCGTGTGTTGCCGGGGCTCATAAGGGAAGCAAAGAATAGCAACACTGTAGCCTACCACGCATGTTGTAAGAGGCGACTAAGGAGGCTTGATGGTTCCGTCGCCCTGCTACTGAGTGAGTGCGTGGCGCGACACTGTGAGCTGTGAGTTTCGTGTGAAATGCTTTTGAATCTGCCTGAGGTGTTTTGGAATGTGACTGCATGTTCGGAGTGATGGCAGGTGGCTATGTCCCAGAGTTGACCGGTTTTTGCCTTATGCAGAAATGCATGGCTGCTGGGCTTCTGGTTGACTGCCACTGCCATCAGCGATGAACTGTATTTTCGTGGACTGTGTGGGTGATTGATTGATTGACCATCTAGGAAACATTCAGATGGGAAAATGACAGCCGATTCCATCAGAGATGAACTGGGTGTTTCGTAGGTGACTGGTGTGTTGACATTCTGGCGGCGGCATTATGCACAGTGTATTTGTGAGGGCTGTTGTTTGTCGAGACTCCTGTCTTTTCCACTTTTCACATTGGGCAGTGGGGAGCGTTTTGTGTGATATTCACTGGCACAGGAACGGAGCATAATGGGGACGACCCGTTGATGTGGAGTTGGAACTGCGACTAACTAACTAACTAACTAGAGGATGCAACAGACAACATAAAAAGTTTAACTATAACTTAAAATTTATGTTATCTTGTGTATTCTCTAATCCCGACTTCTTTCTTCTACTTCTGTGAGCATGAAACAATACATGTGTGAACTACTGTAGTATATAGTGAAACAAAAATGAATTCTTAGATCCTGCAGATACACAATAAAAACAAACACATGTATAAACCCGACTAGGGCCTTGATTCAGGTATACAGAATAATTAACACATGAGGAAACAGGCGAAAATAATATAATACAAACTATACAGTAATATAATTTTGTTTAAATATAATAATATAATAAAAACTATGATAAGTATATAACTTCCATACTTGCCTCAGTTGTCATATTATTGGAGGTGACATGACCAAAAGGATAAGAGTGCTGATAGCGGGTTCAACCTCTACACCGACAAGTTGGACTAAAATGTTGACTTGAGTTGGGGACGTAAATTATGAGTACCTCTGAAGTCGAAGTAGGTTTGCCTAATGGCAAGGGACACTGGCAGCAGGGGAGCTAATCCACACACAAAAATCAGTCCAGTACTACTAGAAGTAGTAACACATGTACGGACTACACTTGAGTTCAAAGTGAGAGAACAAATAAATTATTATATTTGTTTCATTGATTTCCCCTCTACACTGAATTTTAGATTACCTGAACTAAGGCACTAGACAGGTATGTACAGCTGCACAGGATAGGTCCTTAAATGGTGACTTCTGACCTGAGTTATTAACTATGATTGTCTGGCAAACCGATGGTCCTGGGTTCAAATCCCAGCAGTGGCAGGAATTATTTTTTTAAAACCAATATAGCTCTGGGGTTGACCCACTCTCATAAAATGAGTACCAGACATTGTTTGTGGGATTTGGCTGGGGGAGAAAGATGGTGAGGAAGGGAACTGACCACCTAACTCATTATTCTGTAGCCTAGAATAGGTGATGGCCTAGCACTTTACATCACAATGGCAACACTTGACTTGTGTCTACCTAGACCTTTTAGTTTGAACCAAGTGGGAATCAGAGCACCCAGGCCACCACAAAGATGCTTATTACCAACTCGACCAAAGTGAACAAGTACAAGGGTAGGTCAGTAAGTCAGTTATAACATAAGACAGTTAAGAGATGGTGGTTGGTAGTTATTAAGGTGTCATTATGTGGCATATCCATCTAGCTTGATGTCTATATATAAAAATAACGTTACATAAAGGACCCTTTTACACACATTTAAGTACACTGGAAATATGGTGCTAGACACATATTTGTATAGACCAATCAGCACTATTGTGGAGCAGGACAGATAGAACTACAGAAATTAGATTTTTAAGAGCATGCATCTTTCCCATTGCAACATATGCCTGTGAGACCTGGACACTTACTAAACAAGCTGAACAGCGCATAAATGCCTTTGAATGTAAATGTTAGACGAGTTCTAAGAATATCTTGGATACAGAAAAGAACACATGCATCCAAACTTGAAAAGCTGAATATTGAAGAAGGTTGGATATTAAAGACGATAAAATAAAGAAATTTGAAATATTCTGGTCACTTGAAACGTCATGAAAGTTTGGAGAGAACAATTATGGAGGGGTATATGCTTGGGAAGAGAGGAAGAGGAAGGCCAAAAGAGAAGATGGGTGCAGGATGTGGCAGATGATCTCCTTATGGATGCGGGACAGTCTTGCTTATGATCGAGAGGTTTTCTTGAAAGGTTGTTATGGGAGCGAAGTTCTGCAAAGGACATGCTACTGAATGAATGAAATCAGCACTTGGTGGGTCATGTGGTTGGTACCATGCTGACCGCTTTTATAACCCAAGACATTTCTGGCACCCAATTTAGGCAGAGTCAAAATGGTAACCCATGTCAATTGAAAACAATCTATATGAATGCAGAATCGAACCCATGATCACCAGGCCAGCATGTAGCCACTATGGTTCTTTGGCTCCCAGATCTATGAATCTCTCTCCTCCCCTTCCCCCCCCCCCCCCCCCCCCCCCCACACACACACACATCCTATTTACAGGACATAGCTGTCAACACCAGCATTTTACTGCTGTTGTTGATCTCTTGGCAAGATTACGCTCAGTAGTTTGCCATTGCTCTCTGAGCGACCGGCACACATACCCCCGTAAGCAGCCAACGTGACGTGATCTGCTACCGAATCTCACGTAGCTGTGCTCCACTACATGGATATACGGGATTACAGAGAAAGTCGTTAACCCCTTCACCAGGGAGGCCAGCAGATCTATGAATAGCAGACGATAATTGCTGCATGCATATGTGTATACGCATACACAGTTTCACATGAACATGGTGTTGAAAATGTTGGCCATACTTAAAGACTGTACCACCGAAGAACAGTGCGCTGCTGCAAATGTTTTGGAGATGGGCTAGACGACTTGCTGCCGAGGATATTCACAAGGAAATGTTGCATATCTATGGCTGCAAGTATCTGTCTGGGGAGGGGAGATCCAAGCACTTATGAACTGAATGGTTCGATGTGTAGTTAGGATATTCTGTCAACTGACTGATTAGATGGCCAACATTTTGTGTAATTCATTGCGACCAACTAGATCAGAATTCTCTTATGCAAGTGTAAAAGTTGCTACTAACGAACACTGTGAAACAAAAACATAAGACCTACTCATTGGTAAAGTTTTCACTTCAGAAAGTCGTGGCCCTTCAGGTTTGCAGCCTGTTTTTCCTCTCCGCTACGGCTGCTAAAATATCATCCGTTGAAACTCGATTCTGTAAAACTGCAACGGCATCTGCATCATTTGGACGGCGTCTCAGCGTAGAAGGCGCTCCACTTTCTGTTGATGATAATGTCCTGGCAATGACCAGGCCTAATGGTGGTGGAGGAGGTGGTGGCGGTGGAGGATCAGATTCCACATTTCTGGAGTTTTCCAAAGTAACAGTTGAGGTTGACGATGGTGTGCAGCTCCTGCCATTTTTCTCATTTTCCCCGCTAAAGTTGGACTGAATGGATGATCTTCTAGAACTCTCCACACTGGAAGGTTGGGAAGGTGTTGTCATGACAACACCAGATGACCTTCTAGAGCTGGAAATGCTCTGGGCTGGGGAGGTCAAGGTTGTATTTTCATGCATACGAGCAGACACTGGTGAAGACTTGGAACTGTTTGTTAAGTGAGGAGAAGAATGTGAGCTAGAAATATGCCTGCTGCCATCCTTATTCACCCCGCTAGTAATTGATATAACAGTTACTGAAGATTTGTTCTGTCTGACCACATCAGTGTTCCTCAGATCATCATTAGCCCTAGCAGGTCGAGAAGATGTAACAGCTACAGACGTTCCGTTGCCAAATTTATTTGCTTTTGCAAATGCAGATTTATCATCATCGTTATCATCATAATCTGGCTCGGGTTCATACAAAACTCTGTCTTTCTTTCCATCAATCTTATCTGAATGCACATCCGCAGTAACTAATAAGGTAGCATTCGGATATTTCTGTATAAATTTGTGTGCATTTTCAGCAACTCGCTCATCTGCAAATGATATACCTTTGTCTCCGTTGTGATTGGAGTAACTATTCTTAATAAGTACAGAATGATTCGCGTTTGCTGCTATTCCTTTATTGCTGTCAATTGATGAAGCGTTATTCTCAGGTCTAAAGCTTGAATCATAGAGTGACTCAGTCTTCTTGCGATTATCTAAGTCCACTGGAAGGACACCGTAAGTGTTGTTTCTCCCTGCTGTGTTAATCCGAACAATTTCTGGGGTAGGAGGCATCCTGTGTGCCATGTTGGGAGTTGCAGATGTGCTGGTATTATACTGCGCTACTGAAGGTGGTGGAGGCGCATGACTCTTTTTCCAGGAACCAGTGACTGTATTTTCTCGGGAGTATTCATTGTACTGCTCATCGACAGCTGCTGATATATCTGGGGTGCTTTTTGATCTTTCAATTGTCTGAAAAGAATAATAAATTATATAAGTTACAAAATATTTTGACAGACATGACAATAAATAAATAAATAAATATATATATATATATTGGCCGAGGGGTTAGCAGCTTTCTCCGTAATCCTGAATACTCTCGTGGTTGACATGAGTGCACGAGAATTGGAAGCGGTTCGAGTCGCACCAGTGACCTATGAGAGTATGGAGCCGGAGCTGATGAGCGTAATCTAGCCTAGGAATCAACATACAGCTGAGAGATGCTGATGTTGACCGCAATATCCTGAAACAGGATGGAAACGCGGAAAATAAATTTTAAAAAAAAAAAAAAAATATATATATATATATATTGATTATGTGGTTGTTTCGGGATTTGAAATTTAAATATTGAGCACAACCCACTACTGGCAACGCTGATCGCATTCTGGTATGAACCTATATATATTCTGGTATGAATATATATATATATGTTAGGGGCGTTCAATTGAAACCCGTTCCAGTGGCTTTATTACAAAAGCATGAAAGAAACATTAACAGGTGTGGTAGAATTAAACAAAGGATTCATTTTGAATGAATTATGCACCATGGGTTCATGGGTTGGTCAGAAGAAGTCGCCGTAGGCACTGAGGCAAGCATTTCATTGCTTAGGTAGGCGGCGAATGCCATCCGCAAAAAAAAGAATTGTGGTTGTTTACTAAACCAAGTGTTTACTGCGTTCATTACATCTGCATCTGTATGAAATCACTGTCCCTTGAAAACTTTTTTTTAGAGGTCCGAACAAATGAAAATCACATGGTGACAAATCAGGACTATAGGCTGGATGTTGCAGAATTTCCCACTTCTTTCTTGCTAATGCTTCCTGCACAATCTTTGCGACATGCAGGTGAGCATTATCGTGCAACAAAATCACACCACGAGAAAGCATGCTGGGTCGTTTATTCTTGATGGTTTTTTGCAGCTTGTCTAGTGGGTAGAGCTGATGCTGACACCAGGTTCTTTAAAGTCGGCCAACAATAGCCCTTCATGGTCAAAAAATGCGCTCAGCATAACTTTACTAGTGGAAACCTGTAACTTGAATTGTTTGGCTTTTGGTGATCCAGCATGCTCCCATTGCATGCTCTCTCTTTTGCTGCTCGGCTCAAAGTGGTGATACCATGATTCATCACCTGCCACTATGCGGAAGAGAAATTCATCACCCTCCACTCTGTAACGCAGCAAGTGGTTCAAACACCATCCCATGCATTCCTCTTTTTGTGGTCGGTCAACATCCGTGGTACCCACTGTGAACACACCTTCCGATATTGCACTTTCTTACGAACGACCTTTTGAATTGTCCCAATTGACACATCAAATTCTTTCACTAGCGAACGTATGCTTCGACAATGGTTCATCTGTAATGCTGTATCAATTTTGGTGATGGTTTTTTCTGTTGCAACAATATGCGCTTGACCCGGCCGTCGAAGATCTGTCGTGAACTGACATCCTTTCCGAAACATTCGTGCCCAGTCTGTCACTGTTGTCTTCAACACACATTTGTTATCGTGCGCTGCCTGCATTCTTCAATGAATGTCCACTGGTCGACATCCTTCAAATGAAAGAAACTGAATCACCTCTCTTTGAATGGATTTTGGATCAACCCAGCCATTTTCACAACGGTCAGAAACAGAACCTATGCATCATGGGATGATAAGCACTTGCTCTTTTATTCATTGGTCAGTACTTATCACATGACTATGACATGATCATGCTCAATGTACGCAATTAAGCGTGGTGTGGCACGAACGGATTTCATATTAACACCCCTTATAAATATGTATATATATACATACACACATACTTGTACACACTGGCACCTTGCTGTCTTCACAGATGATAGTTTGTTACATTGTGCTTCAAACAAGCCACAATAACCACAACCAGACCATGGATGGAGTTATACCTCTTCATGGCACAAAGCTTGGGTTTAATTGTAGAGACCACGTGTTGCCCATGCAGCATGATCCTTCTCTCGGTCTGCCTTGTTTACTCCAGAGGAAAGGGAACTCCAATAAATCTGGAACAAGACAAACTGCAGAAGCTGCTGGATCAGCAAAGCAATGCTTTAACTGTCTGCCTGTTGGAGCTTCGATCCTAGACCATTTGCCAACCAAGGGCCTGGTCTGCCCTGCTATAACATTTAGTCTAGGGTTGCGTTTCCTCGCACCATGATAAGGCTTGTACACTCCCAATAGTGCTACACTGCCCGAATTGGCACAATGTTGGGTGTCAGGTTTGGTGAGCCCCACTTATGTATATGTTCGCCTGTGGTGATGATCATTATATCATCCATATAACGATGGTAAAAGACCAAGTTTTAATGTCCAAGGATCTCTTTTCTTCTAACTGCGCCATGAAGAATAGGACCGAGAGGCCTCCCAATGGCCACTCCGTCAATTTTGTGGTGTGACTTTGTTTTAGAAAATTGAATTTTATGTTACAAGCAGGTGCCAGTCAGCCAACATCGACAAAACAAAGAGGCAGTTGAACAACAGGGTGGTTAAACACATACCCAATTGGATTGACAGAATAATAAACAAAGATTCTGGGAACCAGGCCAAACTGACACATCACAAACCTTCTATGTCATCGATTAGACAACACATTTTGGAATCCAGTCACGTGATTGATAGGGACAATGCTCTTCGTGTGTTGTTTAACACACAAAATGGCCGCACGTTAAAGCTGGCAGAAGCAATCACCATTAATTTACAGAAAATAATTTTGTGCAAACAGAAAAACATGATAGTTTACAATTACTGTGGTAGACAATTCAAATTACTGTGTGAATATTTGTTTTGTACATTTCAGCTTGAAGGATTTATCTTTTAACCTTAGTTTATGTTGTGTGATTTCTGCAGTATGTACCTGACTAAATATATATTTGTAAGTTTAATACACTAATTTATTGCTAGGTGATTTAGGATATTTTTAAAATACACATTTATAAAAGTAAGATGTGAATTTATGACTATGTGATTTAGAATCTTCTTCTTCTTCTTCTTCTTCAGCGTTCCGAGCCATTGAGGTTCTTTGCTGCAGATACAATCCGTCTCCATTCGTCTCTCTGGTGGACCTTCTCTTGCCAGTCATTGATTCCAAGTGCTTGTAGGTCTGTATATGTATTATCTCTCCACCGCCTTCTTGGTCTACCTCGGGGTCTACGGTCATTTATTTCCTGAGTGTAAGCGAGTTTTGTTTCCCTATTATCTTCCATTCTTTCTATATGCCCCAGCCATTGTAGTCTATTAGCCTTCATGATACCAGTGATTAGCGGGGACTTAAACAGATCATAAATGTCTTTGTTACTTCTTCTTTTCCACTCTCCACTTTGTGTATCCCTAATGGGTCCTAAGATGCGTCTTAAAATTTTGTTCTCAAAGGTTTGTAACAAGGCTTCGTCTCCTTTCGTTGTACTCCAGGTTTCAGAGCCATACAGCACAACTGGTCTGATCAGTGTTTTGTATATTGTGATTATGTGATTTAGAATGGTAGTTTATATTTATTTATAAATATCCCTATCTAAAATTATGTGCTATGCGACTTAGGATAATAGTTATAAAATATCTATTTTAAAATGTCCCTATCTCAAATTATTCCACTGTAATTTAGGATAAGGATAACAGTTAGACAATAAATATTTATAACTACCTGGGATGGTGACTTCTTATGGTATTTCTGTATCCTGGCTTCTGCTGCACTAATATGACCTTTACTGACCTGGTTGTCATTCATCTCTGGTGTCTCTGGGTCCCCAGCCATCAGGCCCTCGTAGTCCATGACGGAGACACGTTTCAAAGCATGAGATGCTCGCACTGAGGCTACTTTCTGCTCATCTGCTGCATGGAGGGCATGAAGTGAGCGGCTTCGTGCTGCCTCCTGGCCTTCAAACTCGGCAATGGTTGCGTCTAGTTTTTCTGTTGAAATGAAATTACAAAAGTTTGTATGGAAGATGTGTTGAGAAATACCATGCTGTTGAAAAAAAAGATAATAATTATACATATATGGTTCATTGGTTGATTGTGAATGTTCTTAAAGATTGAGTTTTACCTCTTAACATAACATCCTACATATAATACTGACAATATTTACTCATTTTTGCCTGCTAAACTTATCCACTAAAAAATGAATCATTTTGGATACTGAAAAGAAAAAAACAAACTACATTAGAAAATCTGACAAGTTTTTGAATATGTTGTGCGTTTTCAATTGTATCAGATATTGTTTTAACAAAAGTTTTATAAAATAAAGTCTTGAAAACTGATGGTGGTTATTGTATACTAGCTGACCCGGCCAGGCTTCGCCCAGCCCCTGGCGGGGATCTATCTGTCTGTCTGACCCGACCCGGCCCGGCTTTGCCCAGCTCCTGGTGGGGAGCATCTAATTTAATTCATATAAGTAGTCATATAAGCTCCTGTTCCCAACTGTCTGTCTGTCTGTCTGACCCGGCCCGGTTTTGCCCAGCTCCTGGTGGGGACCATCTCATTTAATTCATATAAGTAGTCATATAAGCTCCCGTTCCTGACTATCTGTCTATCTATCTGACCCGGCGCGGCTTCGCCCAGCTCCTGGCGGGAGCGTCTCATTAAATTCATATAACAAAAAAAAAAGTAACTTAAGAATGTCCTTCCACACACCATCCATTATTTTTAATGAAAACTGTTTTTAATCACCTACATGACTGTAGATAACTTCTTTAAACATAAAAATATGAGTTAGAAAATGTTCACTATTTAAATAGATGCATTATTTTTATGAAAACTATGAAAATGCCTTAAAGATTATATCATTATTTATTATAACTCATATGCCTGTAAATAACTGTAGACAAAGAGGTTATAAATCTTTGAAAACAATGCAACAATCTATATATATAATATATAGCAATGCCATTAAAAGTTATGCCCCTTGAAATAACTTTTCTTAAGTTGAGTCCCCTTATAAATGAATAAGATATTAAAATATTAAATTTTAGTAAGTAAATAGCTGATTGTACACTAACAAACTATGACAGTTGGCTGCACGGGAATGAAAAGAAAACATGTAGAAAATTTCATCTCAATCGGATGGGCCGTTATCGAACGCATAAATAACAGACATACATACATCGCCTTTTATATATATAGATAAATGTTCATTTTAGACAGACAATTTTGGCCTAAATTGAGCCTACGTAGTACACATGAGTACATATTATATGTGATTTTATGGTCTGCTGTACTGACTTTCAGTCTGCTTGGGTCATGGATAGAGCTCGGACCTGTTGGAGTGAGGTTGGTCTAGAGCAGTGGTTCTCAGCCTTTTTACCATTTTTTGACTCATGCACCTCTTCACCATATGTTCAGAACGTCATCCCCCCACCCCCTTTTCATATTTCCTCACTTTAAATCCCCCCTTTTACACAATATATGTAAAAATGGAAGCTAAATTTAATAACACATACTAGAACAGGTATAGACATCTACATAAAACGTGATTTGCGGGTCTACTTACTTTATAAAACAAATTTCAGAAGGGCGAGAAATACAGAACTGTAAAGTATGGAGGAAAAAACAATATACAGTAATCGGTTCTTGTATTAACGTGATCTTAAAATAATCTGAATCTCCCCCCCCCCCCTAAATTCCCCCATGAGGGGAGGGGGGGGGGGGGAAATTCCCCACTGGTTGAGAACCACTGGTCTAGAGTTTTTTCTCCCAAGCCGGGTACCAAAGAGCCATCCCCAGGTATCTGTGTGACAGAGTTCTCTGTATCCTCTCCAAGCTCAGAAACCAGTGTTGGAACACTTCTGGCTGCTAGAATACTAGGATGTAACCAAGTCATGGCACATACAGACTGGTGGAGGGTTGGGCCTGGGTAGGAAGTGAAACTGCATCATGGGACAGAAACTGATGCAGGAGGCCAGCATGGCTGAATGGATAAGAACACTTGTTCTTAATCTTCCAGTTTGCTAATAGCGAGGTAGTGGGTTGAACCCCTACACCAGTCAGTTGGACTAAAATGTTTACTTCTTTTCCTGACTAGGGGGGATAAATTATAAATACCTCAGAAGTCATAGTGGAACAGTGGTAAAAGGGAAAGCTAGCCTGCAATAAAAAAATCAGTCCAGCGTGGACCACGCTCAAGTACAAAGCTGCAAATGGGAAAGAAAAAACGCAGAAACAATGATAGCAGCACAGTTCAGATGCTTTGGCAATGCTGCCTGAAAGGCCCCACAGCTGCACTGGTGGCTTAATGCTGCAAAGGTCGTCAAATAATAATGATGATAGTCATCTTTTCTGAAGGATCTCTATGGCAAAGTGATCAAGCTGACCGCCTTGTGCTACAAAGGTCATGGGTTGGTTTTTGGGCTCCATCATTCAGAACATGAACGCATTTTGGTCCGGAAAACCAACAGGGGGTCATTGCTGGAGTTACTGCCCTGTGCCACACTTTTGGCAGGCCGCTCTGGGGGAAGAAACCCGAGCCCCATCGGATAGAACCCAGTGCAATGAACTTGATTCTGTTGCCTGTAATTTTTCTATTCATTGTAGGCAATTAAAATTTTATCTAGATGTTTGGTAGAAACTAACCAATTTCGGCAAGTCCTTCTGCCATGGACTTCGAGCTTGCTTTGCTGTAGGACAAGGATGTCTGTGGGTCCCGCTGTGGTGGTAGCGGAGCCGCTGAAAAGGAAAACAAAAGGTTTCAAGTTTCTCATCGCTATACAGTTTCTCCTTTAACTAGGATGAGAGAGACCATGCTATTACTCTCTTGAAACCAATAATCCAGGGGATAATATTTCACTGTTTAACAGTACTCCCCTTTCCCCTGGACAGCGGGTTGGAGTCTTTGTGACAGTAAAATACCTAACAATTTGTGGGGAAACTCTGTTGGCAATGAAATACCTAAAAATGTGTGGAGAAACTCCGTTAACAACAAAATACCTAAAATGTGTGGGGAAACTGCTGACAGTGAAATATCTAAACATATGTGGGGAAACTGTTGACAGTGAAATTCCTAACAATTTGTGGGGAAACTCTGTTGACAATGAAATACCTAGAATGTGTGGGGAAACTCTGGTGACAATGAAATACCTAAATATTTGTGGGAAAACTACCAGTCAAGGCCTAACCCCAGCCCGTCCTTACACGCTGCCCTGAATCATGATCTGGTTTGTCATCCTTATCTTCTACTTTTGCTGCCAAAGGTCAAGGGGAGGAACAATTTACGTTCCAGTGCCCAATGGGTGGCACTGGACAGTGTCATTCCATATGATTGTACAATGTCTGTGATGTTGTCAATTCATTTTCTTGTCAGGCATCCTCTTGCTCTTGTATCAGATTTACTGTGATGTAGCACCAGTGCAGGTAGCTGATGGCGTTGCGTTCTAACAATATGGCTGAACTATTTAATCTCTGCCTTTCAGCATTTATGGCACAAAGTGTTGATCCCACTGTCTGTCTGATAACATCATTTCTTACTCGGTCTCAGATAGTTAAGCTGGCAGCTCTCCTCAAGCATCTCATCTCACAGGTGTTGACAGGGCCAAAAAAAAGAGGGAGACCTTACAAAAACACAAAGATACAAAAACACAAAGATCCAAAAACACAAAGATACAATACACAAAGATACAAAAACACAAAGATCCAAAATCACAAAGAGATAAAGATACAAAAATACAAACATACAAAAACACAAAGATATAAACTCACAAAGATACAATACACAAAGATACAAAAACACAAATACAATACAAACATACAAAAACATTTAGATAAAAAAAAACACAAAGATACAAAAACACAAATATACAACAATACAAACATACAAAAAATATATAGATTAAAAAAAAAACAAAGATACAACAGCACAAAGATACAAAAATACAAACATACAAAAACAGAGATATAAAATCACAAAGATACAAAAACTCAAAGAAGAGAATTCGAGACAGAGATAAAAACTTTGGGGAGGACATTGAAAGAGCTGCAGGAGACAGCAAAAGACAGGACACCTGGGCGTGAGTTGGTGAGAATCTTTGCTCCAATGGGGGATATAAAGGGCAGCAAATGAGGAAGAATAAAGCAGCAAATAAAGCACTCACCAATCTTCTTGCGAGAAGGCAGAGTCATGGAGCCACTGTCCGGATAAGCATGCCAGTCACTGGGGGTAGGGTCTGTGTGGATAACTGTGATGACCTTCAGGGTCAGAACATCACTGGAGGAGCGGATCAGGTGCACTACTCGCTCATGAGATGCCCTCACTACATTCTCACCATTGATCTAACAGCAACGTGGGGAAACAATAAAAATCATAAGAATATAGTTCTTTCATGATGAAGTTTATAAACGATGGTTAATAATAGTTTACACTATATATATATATATATATATATATATATATATATATATATATATATATATATATATATATATATATATATATATATATACCAATATAGAAGCAAACATGATTCTGGTACAGTGGGTAGAGTAATATTTTTCCAGGACATATTTGACAGGTTTAAAGGCAAGAGGCTAAATGTCAAAGAACAAGATTTGAGCTCAAAAGGCTTGGTCTCTTTCTGCAGTGCTGCCTACTGAAAGCGTTGCACACAGCATAAACTCCATAGCTCCAGTGGCAAACTCTATGGGTTTCTTAAACACTAGGAGTCTCTGAAAAACCTGCTCCCACGAACCCAATGACAAGAGTCCAAAAAAAAACACTAATTGATGACCTTTGGAGAGCAGGGTCAAGCGGCTTGACCACTTTGTCACTAAGACCTCCCTTTCTAAGAGATGAACAATTATTACCTCCCCAATAGATGAAACATTATTATATCCACAACAGAAGAAACATTATTATCTTCCCAATAGTTGAAAAGTTATGATCTCCCCAATAGATGAATAGAGTTCAATTACTACACCAGTCAGCTGGACTGACTTCTCTACTTTACTTGGGGATGTAATTTAACAAGTACCTCGGAAGTCGGAGTGGATTCATCTGAAGGCGAGGGACACTGGTAATAGGGAAAGCTAATCCACATGCAAAAATAAGTCCTGTACACTCCACACTAGTAGCGGCTACTAGTGGCAGTAAAACATGTATGAAGTATGCTTGTGTGTAAAGTGAGAGAAACTTCAGAAACAAACATTATCACCCCACCACCATTAGATAATTCGGTACAAAGACTAGTATTGATTATCATTTGATCATGATACCCTAAATTGTCTTCTTTCTCAGTAAGTCTCTTCTTCTTCTAGAATACGCTATGTAGCATGTGTGATGTCTATCCACAATCTTCTGTCTTGTGTACTGCTAACCATTTCTGATACTGCTGTTCCTCCATTCCATGATGTCACATTATCACATCTTTTCTCTTAGTCCCCAGATGCCTTTCGCCATGGTGGCTGGCATGTTTATTTGTACAATGGCTTTATGACTCTACCTGCTCACAAGAAGACTACTGCATGCTTTATTGCTGCTGTCTTCCTCCTCTTCTTCTGCATTGGAGTAGAGCCCCTCAGCCAGGTTTTAATTTACCTTTCTACTTGTGAAACCCAACCTAAGGGCGGGATAGAAGGGCCTATTTTATCTGAATCCCATTAACCAAGCATATCTCCCTAGAATCAACAGCTAGGAGATTACCTTAACCTTTATTTTCCCCTTTCGTCTGGTTGTTATACTGCACACATGTTTGTCCCCCTCCCCAAGAGGGAGGGGGAGGGAAATCTTGTACCCAGACAGATAAACATACCCGTAAGCATTCGCGCAATTGGCCAGATATACAAACTATATTTCATTGTGCACAAATCTCTACCTTAAAGTGTCGATGAAAATAAAACCTTTTTACAGTGTGTGTGTGTGTGTGTGTGTGCGTGTGTGTGTGTGTGTGTGTGTGTGTGTGTGTGTGTGAGGAGTAGAACAAAATAAAATAGTAAAGACACACACACCGGCAGACAGCTAGGAAGAAGAAGGAAGAGGAGGATACTGAGAAGGAAAGTAGAAGTAGAAGAGGAAGAAGCAGTATAAGAAGCAGCAGAAGGCGGAAGAGGAGGATATTGCAAAGGAAAGGGGGAGAAGAAGAGGAAGAAGTCGAAGGAGGAGGAGCAGAAGATGAGGAAGGGGAAGAAGTAAGTAGGAGGGGGATAAGTAGAAAGAGGGAAACATTGGAAATATTTGGTAAATCTTGCTGTTATTAGAAACAAAATGATGACATTGTAAAACGAGACCGTATTTCTTAAATTTAAACAGACTGTAGAAAAGTCTGGACACTATCCTGTCCGTGACCTTCAACCTGTCGAACACGACCACACGGGGACAAGCCATGGAAGTTCAACTTCCGCTCAACGCAACCAGGCAAGGGGCTGCACCTGTTTGACGTCTAAACAATGCCTGGTTATTTGTTTCCCCGGCGTCTCTCTTTAAATCGGTCGCCATGACTTTTTAAAAGAGCCCCAAATACAAGGTTGTCGGTAATTAAATCTTGCTCTGGGGGAATTGCTTCTTATATCTGCCACTGCTGTTATATCACGCGAGTGCTGTTGCTGTAATTACTTTCTAGTGCGGGTGCTGGTGCTGTTCTTTCTGGCGATGTTGGTTCTGCTGCTGTTCACCGACTCCTCCTGCCGCTCTTCTCCAATTTTTGGTTCTAATTGTTCATGCTTCTTTATTCTTCTTTCCTTCCTCAAGTTCTTCCTCCTATGCCTAATTTCCCCCTCCCCCCCCCCCCCCCCCGTTAGACTTTCTCTTCTTCACAGGGACCTTCTCAATATCGTCTCTTGTTGTTGTTGTTGTTCTTCTTCTTCTTCCTCTTCTTCTTCTCTTCCTCCTATTATGTCTTGCATTTTGATAGCTTCATTGCTGCTCTCAACCCCATTGCGTACGCATATCATCATCAGCTGAATTGTGTTGCACTGTTTCGTCAAGCTTGTGGCTCTGCACATCCGACTTCGAAAAACCATTTCTTCAGGTTTACTTTTCCAAGTTTTTAAGTCACCCTCAAGTCAACCTACGAGGCAGCAGGTTTGTCTATGTCTCTGTCTGGTCCACAGCCTTTGGCCTGTGCGAAATGGGAGATCCTACCAGTAGCTGTGCTACCGTCGACAAAGCTTTTGTGTTATTTAAACACGCAAACCAATCAACCACATAAGGTTAGTTAGTTGCATATCCTTTACAGGACGTAGCAGTCAATCCCAGCATTGTTTGCTGTTTGTGATTCCTGGGCAAGTTTACGTTCAGTAGTTTGAAATTGCTATCTGCACGACCGACACCTATACCATTTGATAAAAACCAGCGTAATGCGGTTTGCTGCGAATTCTTCCGTGCCTATGCTTCGAACGCGGTATGCGGAATTACGAACTGCTTCCTAACTCATTCGCCGCGGAAGGGTGGATACATAACAAAGCAGGATTGCGTAAATGCAGCCACCCGTTGTTAAGCATTTCGAACCCAAGACTGGGATACAGAACTGCTGAATTACCAGGGCTAGAGTTTATACTAAGACCTCTCTTCACCTCCTCTCTTAACAAAAGGAGGACCGATCATGGTCTCCACACTGATGAAGCCTATCGGGAACTCTTGCTTTATACAACTATGACACTGCAAGTCAGTAACAACGGTACCACGATACGACAGTAATGATTGATTGATTGATTGATTGATTTAGGAACCGACATCACAGCATTCGGGGCATTCCCATAAGCGCTCCGTCCCCATCCTCAGAAGCCAGCGAAGAGTTCCAACCCCAATAGTACCAGTAGCAATCTGATTATATGTGCGTCTCGCCTTTCCTCTAAGAGTCGAGCATCGGCCAGATCCCCTCGTCACTCCTCGCTGTCGCATTCTTGCCAGACCATGGTGATTCAATTGCTCCTCCGAGGTGTACACGTGCTCCCACAAGGCCGCAACCACGTCTGTCTTATCATGCATCAATACTCCACCAAGTTTTTCAGAGCCAGCCAATCTGTCTGCCTGTTCATTCCCCAGAACACCAGCACATCAGTAACAACAATTCAACAACACGGCGGTAATCAAACAGCACTCAAGTCTTGCACACGCCGCTTGTAGAGCTCGTAAGCATCATGGGAACGGACGTGCTGCTCGTGGTCTACCGGGAAAGAGACCAAGCCATCACGAGCTCGACAATTGTTCAAATTGTACAAGAGCGGGCAATTCGACTACACTACAACAGCAACAATGCCACAGACTTCCCCGTACTGTTTACCTTGCAAATGAGGACGTCTGCGAGATACGTTGGACAGGGACCAATAGTTGACTTTGTTAGCAATGTGTTGGAAGAAAAACACTGTTTATCGTTTGTCACTTCCATTGTTATCGTTGAATTGTATACTCGTAGCGAGCTTCAGGGTACCCTATAATTTTCCTGTATTTTTTCGTGGCGGACTTTTGTGTTAGCATTCTGGCAGCGGCATTATGCACTAGTATACCTGTGCGAGCTGTTGGTTTGTCGAGACTTCTGTCTGTTCCACTTTTCACATGGGGCAGTGAGGAGTATTTTGTGTGATATTCACTGGCACAGTAATGAAGCATTATGGGGCAACCTTTTGCCGTGAAGTTGGAACAACGACTAATTAACTAACTTTCCTTAGAGTAATGAACGCAGCCACACAGGGCGTCAGTCAAATTTATGCAATGAGTCTGACATACCTAGTGCATTTTATCTATAACATTAATGATTAATGTGGAAGTATATGCGCGTACGAAGAGGAAGCGAAAGAGGAAAAGGATGGGAGGAAGGAAAGAAGAAGTAGAAGGGGAATGTGGGGGTGGGGGAGAGCAGAAGCAACAACAAAAGAAGAAAAAGAAGGAGGCGGATAGGGAGAGAAACAGTAGCAGAACATAAGAATAATAATATGGATCTTAAGCTGTGATTACCACTGCACGAAGCTCACAATGACTTAATCCCAGAAAATCACGGCAGTGCGCGCGAGCTGGCTGACCCCACAACACAGCTCTGACCCAAGATGGCCCGACAACATAGCCGTGACCCCCACAACATGATCCTGACCCCACAACATGGCCCTGACCCCACAACATGGCCGTTACATCAGGTATCCATAAAAGAGAAAATCAGGTAAAGAATCCCTTTTCAAGTCATGGGGCGTATTATGACACGTGGCATAGACCAGTTGGCTCTATGTGGATGTCATTCCGGTCGTGTCTACTTCCCTGGAAATTTCATAGTACAGGATAAGGTTGGGTCGACGTGGGAACCCAGGGGGAAAAAAAGGGGGGAGGGGATCTCCGTCTCATCCGAACGCATAACCGTCAGGCAGACAGGCCGTGACACTGGTTAGCTCTCAGCCACATCTCCCTATAATACTTCTGAGCTTCAGGCGTACGGCGTGACCTCTCAGCCACGGCTCCCTTTAATAATTCTGAACCCACAACTGTGGGAAACGGACAGACTTCACACCTGCCCATTTGTATAGCACCATACCTATGGGGTATATTATTAATGACTGTGCAGTGTTTGAAAATATTGCGGGTTCAAGTTTTGTATTCACCCTCAGTAAAGTTCATGCACCATAATAGGTAAATACAAAACTTGGACCGGCAATATTTCCAAACACTGCAGTCATTAAAAATACACCGTATATGTAAAGTATGTAAACAAAAAAATATCCTGTTCCACGCATTGAGGAGCGTTGGGTATCTGGTGCCAGCCTCGTATCAACTGGCATTCTGTGAATGATTTAATCAACATCAAACTGACAGCCTTTCCTTCCCACATTTCTATTCACCTCTGATGACCGGAAAAAAATATCGAAAAGAAACGAAACAAACGGTCATCTCGCAAAGATCATCATCATGTGCCTTGCCGACTGCTCTGGGCGATCATGTTTCTTCTCCACATCTTTCAATGTTCGGCGGCAAATATATCTCGCAAAGATACAGACTAAGTAAGAAACACACGACTCACCTCTAAGATGAAATCTCCCGCCCGAAGCCCGGTGCGGTCGGCCTGTGAGCCTGGATCGACGCTGTCCAGGTACTGTAGAGCCGGGTACTCGGCTGTAGGCGTGAAGTCATTGAAACTGCCACCCGTTGGAAGTTTTGCTGGGAAGACGAGAGAGAAAGAGTGTCAGCCGTTAAGAATTTACTGGAAGTGAAGATTTGGATGATGAATTGCGACAGTTCAGTTCATCATCGTCATCACCATCATCATAGTCATCATCATCGTCATCGTCATTATCATTACCCCCACCATCATCATCAACAACACCATCATCATCATTATCACCACCGCCGCCGCCACCACCACCACCACCACCACCACCACCACCACCACCACCATCATCATCATCATCATCATCATCATCATCATCATCATCACCATCACCACCAATATCTTTCAAAGTGGTCAAGCCGTTTAACTCGGGCTCCGAAGGTTGTGGGTTCGATTCCGGGCAGCGTCCTTCGGTTCACGAGTTAAATTTTTCGGAGACTCCTGTGGGTCGTCGCTAGAGCTACGGAGTTCGTGCTTTGTGCGACGCTTTCCGCGCTGCGGAAAGAGACCGAGCCATATGGGATAAAACCCGGTGCAATGAAGTCGACCCTGTCGAATTTTAAGCGACTTTTTTATCAACATCATTATCACCACTGCCGCCACCATCATCATCACCGTCATCATCACCCTATCATCATCATCACCACAACCATCATCACAATCATCAATATCAAATTGTGCCCAGTCGATAACCGTAGACTGTCATGGTTCGCTATTTCACAGATCAACAACAAAGTCTTTGATCAGGTCTGTGTTTTTGCCCAGTCATCCAGGCGTTTTATCTCTCTGCCTTCCCCTTGTTATTTTCTCGCCAATTGTGTCAGTTGTCAATACATTTTCACATTGACTGTTCAGTGGTTGAATAATAGGTTTAATAAAAGTTAATTTGTTTAAGTCTGTGTTTATTCTCTTTATGGTAAATAGCAAATTATCCCTAGATCAGGAAATCAACATCCGGATTGGTAAGGCAGCAACAACAATGAACAGGTTAAGAAAAAGAGTCTGGGAGAACAGGAAGCTTACTGCCAAAACAAAAGTCCTTGTCTATCAAGCCTGTGTCCTTAGTACTCTTCTCTATGGCAGTGAAACCTGGACAACTTACTCACACCAAGAGAACAACTTAAACAGCTTTCATATGCGGTGTCTGCGAAGAATTCTTGGTATTAAGTGGCAAGACAAAATCACAAATACTGAAGTATTGGAAAGATCAGGTTGTGTGACAGTTTATTCCATGCTCAGTCTTCGTAGACTTAGATGGATAGGACATCTTAGGAGGATGGATGATGGTAGAATACAAAGGATATCTTTTTTGGTGAATTACAGATGGTAAGAGATCTCAGGGTCGGCCTCTACTACGATACAAAGATGTGTGTAAGCGGGACATGATTGATACAGGCATTGATAATGCACATTGGGAGCAAGTCGCTGCTGAACGTGTTGCATGGAGGGCAAATATCAGAAATGGAATAAAGTCAAAGGAGAAAATTATTGCAGAAAAGTCACACACCAAGCGTTTGAGACGTAAGATGGTGCATGATGGTGGAAATGACCACGTGTTCACATGCACCCACTGTGAACGGACATTTACAGCGCAAATTGGCCTTATCAGTCACACTCGCTACCGCCATAGTTAAAAGTTATTATGCCTTTTTAAAGCACAAACTATCGTCTGTCAAGACGGCAAGGTGCCAATGATGATTCTCTTTAAAAAAAATCTTTTGAGTCCAACTTGTGTGTGCTTTCTTTCTTTCTGTCCATCTGTTTTCCTTCATTTCTTTTATTTTCTTTTCACTTTCTCCCTTTTCTTCTCATTGTTCGCAACTTTTACGCTTTTTCTACTTCTGAAATCTTTATCACACATGACACTCATTTAATGTAAAGATCCCACTTTAGTGAGTCATCAGACTCCTGACACTAACTGTGATCCAACAGACAGACAGGCAGATAAACAGGCAAGCAGGCAGATAGACAGACAGGAATGCGGACTGATAAACGTGAGGCAGGTAGACAGGAAGGCATGCAAATAGACGAGCAGGCAGACAGGAAAATAGACAGACGTTGCGGATAAACACACATGCAAGACATATATACAGCCAAAAAGACTGATAGACAGACATGTAGATAGTCTGACAGCAGTTAGATAATCGGGAAAGCAGAAAGACAGACAGGTAGGCAAATAGACGCATGCAAATGGACAGACAGGTAGGCAAATAGACGCATGCAATTGGACAAGCTAGCAAGTAAATAGACAGGTATGCACGAAAATAAACAGACAGACAGGCTGTTAGACAGACAGATATGTAGCTAGAAACGCAAGCAGACAGACATATAGGCAGGCATGCAGATACATGTGTAGACAGGCAAGTAGGTAACTTACATTTGGCTCCACGAAGAACAAAACCATAACCTTCTGAGCTTCTGTGGAGCATAACCACTCTGGGCTGCTGGTTTCTGGGGGAGAAACAATATAGCCAACGATCAGACTTCTCCAGCCAAATACTACTACCTGAACTAACAATGTAACTCTTTCTGAATCAACAGATGACAATCAGAGAAATATATTCGAGAACACTGGGAGATGAGTGGAGTGAGCCAGAATGCCAGTGGAAAAGCTAGATCTGTGCAGGGTAATAATAACATTGCATCGGGAATGCTTGGTGGGATTGGCTGGAAGGGTGCACTGAATAGGAGATGCAACAATTGATCCACAACAATTCGCAGTCAGGCGATGTAACTATCTACATCAGTGGTCCTCAACCTTTTATTTTCCCCATGCGCCCCTTCACCATATGTTCAGAATGTCATTCCCCCTTTCGTATTTCCTCCCTATAAATCTCCCATCACCAAAAAGTAAAAATGGAAGCTATATTTAATAACATACTAGAATACATCTAAACGCCTACATAAAACGTGATTTGCAGGTCTACTTACGTTATAAAATGAATTTCAGAAGAGCGAAGAGAACAGAACCGTAAAGTATGAAGGGAAAAACAATATCAAGTAATCGGTTCTTGTATTAACGCTATCTTGAAATAATCTTAATTTCCCCCTTTGGAAATCCTAAAATCCCCCCCCCCCCCCCACCGGGGGGAGGGTGGAATTCATCACCGATTGATAACCGCTGATCTGCACTGATGGCTTTGTGCTAATGGGTAAAAGAGGTGCCTGGAGGTTTGTGGCTGAGGTTGGTGGACGGTTATTGTTGCAGGAGAGCCAGGCATATGATACCACAACGCCTAGTATGAGAATGGAGGTGGGCTTCCACTGACTGGAGGACAAACAGCACACGCAAGTCGTAATTGTAACGAACTCACAAAGTATGACGAGAAAGGTGAAGACATGCCATGCTTCGGGCAACGTGGCAGGCTTCGATTCAACAATCAAAAATTGAGAGTATCTGCTGGACGTTCACCCCCTCCCCCAGGACATGCTGGTGTGTGGGGAAACTAGCAGGCGGACAGATTGGCTGGGTCTGTATCACTGGGTGGGGTATTGGTTCATGATAAGGCAGATGTGGCCGGGTCCCTTTGAAATCGTGTGTATGGTGCAGAAGAATGGCAGAGCATCACGACCGGGAGAGAATGCTGCTAGGACACTCAAAACTGCGAGAAAAGGCCAGACGGATACATAATCAGACGGGTACTTGCACTATTAGCATTGGGACTCTTCGCTCGCTATTGCAGATGAGGACGTAGCACGTATGGGAATGTCCCGAGTGCTGTGATGTTGGTTCTTGACTCAGCTCAACTCAGCTCAATAACACACATCACCACAATTACACACATCAACTTAATAACACACAACACAATAACACGCAACACAATAACACACATCACAACATGTAGACAATAGCACACACAACACAATAACACACATCACAATTACACAATAACACACATTACAACACAATAACACATCACAATACAATAACACACATCACAATACAATAACACACAACACAATACAATAACACACATCACAATACAATAACACACATCACAATACAATAACACACATCACAATTATACAATAACACACATCACAATACAATAACACACATCACAACACAATAACACACATCACAACACAATAACACACATCACAATACAATAACACACATCACAACATTTACACAATAACACACACAACTCAATAACACACATTAAGCCAAGAGCATCCCCAATCTAGGAGCAAAAACGGGGGCGGGGGGCGTGGATGGATGCTTAAGATGAAGGTAATAATCCCATGGTAAGTCTAGCCGCAGGGGTGTGACGTGCTTAACACTCCAAGTGCGTTGCATGGAGTAACTGTCAACATTACATCCGCGTCTGAAGACACCCATCTTAAAATGTTCACAGTTCAAAGCACTCCGACGACATATGCAAGATTCTGTAACATTTTACGACATCTGCAACATTCCTACGGCATTTGCAACATGTCAAGACATCTGCACATTTATATGACACCTGCAACATTCCACGACATCTGTAACATTCTACTACATCTGTAAACGTCTACGACATTTAGTAACATTCTACGACATCTGTAATATTCTACATGTGTACATGTAATATTCAAAAAGATAAGTATGGGTCCCCGTGGCGAAATGGTGAAACCACCTGTCTTGCACTCCGAATGTCGCATGTTCTGTCTGCGACTTCGTTATTCGATTCTCAAGTGCGCATATTTTAGAGACTCTAAGGAAGTCGTCGCCGGAGCTACGGAGTTCGTGCTGATAGACACTAGCCATATTGGGACAAAACATGAAGCAATGCAGTCGATGGTCGCGCCTCTTGCCTAAAAACCCCATTTTTAAGAAGGAATGTAATATTAGCGAGATCTCACTATTCAGTGTCCCTTGCCATCAAGCGAACCCATTCCGACTTCTGGGGTACTTGTAATTTACGTCCTCAAGTCAAAGACGAGAAGTCAACATTTTATTCCAACTAATGATGATGATGATGATAATTATGATGATGTCGAGGATGATGATGAGGATGATGATGACGAGGAGGATGTTTATGATGATGTTGAAGATAATGAAGACGATGTTGATGATGATGACGAGATTATGTTGATGGTAATGAAGATGACAACGAGGATGATATTGATCAGGATGATGATGATGATGAGGATGATCTTGATGATAATGATAATGATGACGATGATGATGATGATAACGACGAGGATGATGTTGATGATGATAATGATGATGACGAGGATGATGTTGACGATAATGATGATGATGACGGGGATGATGTTCATGATGATGATGTTAATGAAGATGATGACAAGGATGATAATGAATACGATAAAAAGGATGATAATGATGATCAGAATGATACTGATGAGTATGATGTTGATGATGAGGATGATCTTGACGATAATGATAATGATGACGAGGATGATGTTGATTATAACGATGATGATGATGACGAGAATGATGTTGATGATGATGATGACGGCGACGAGGATGATGTTGATGATGACGAGGTTGATGATGAAGATGGTGACGAGGATCATGATGATGTTAATGATGAGTTGAATTGAGTTGAGTTGAGAACAGATATCACTGCACTCAGGACATTCCCATACGTGCTCCGTCCTCTCGTTCAATAGCCAGCGAAGAGTCATACTACTAATCGTTCCTACCGCTATTTGATTAAAAGATCTCCTGGTCTTCCTTCTCAGTTCTGAGATTCTTTCAGAACACCTGCCGATCTCCCACAATCTCATTCTTTCCACATATGGGTTCTAAATCTGCTTCCCGGCCTTCTCCACCTGGTCCCACAAGCGCACGACTGCCTCCCCCTTGTCCATAGGTAATCTACCACCAAGAGGTGCATTCCTTGCCAGCCTGTCAACCTGTTCATTACCCCCGCACCCCCGCATGGTCAGGGCAAAATATTCATACAATTTTCACAATCTGTGACCTCTAAAGCGACGATAACCATTCCACATGAAACATTCCTAAATTGTTGATGATGATGAGGATGATGATGAGGATGATGCTGATGATAGAGGACAGACTGCTGATGATGATGATGATGAAGGCGAGGGCGATGATGATTGTGGTATTTTCAGAGGACCTTAAATATGGACACGTTGAAAACATTGGTTGTCGGTAACTTTTCTCAGTTTTGAAAGTTGCCATGTGTGCGGTCATATATGGCGTCTCATTGAGATGGTCAGCTGTCGGGTGTTCTGCAATGAGGGTACCGTGCACCACGAGATCCACATAATGATGCCGGTACCCAAGTTAATAAACATCACTATAGAACCTATGTTATGAATAGTCGTGATCGTTTATGCCAGTCAGCAAATCAGCAATAGCAGCGTCAGAAGAGGAGGAAGACGGAGGAGAAGGAAGAAATACAAAGAAAGAAAGAATAAAAGAATACAGAGGCGGTGGAGGGGAGAGAGGGAAGAAGAAAGAAGGGGAAAGGATGAAAACGAGGATGACGATCAAGAGAGAAGACGGAGAGAGGAGAGAGGACAGAAAAAATGAAACAGAGAAAGAAAGAAAGAAAGAAAGAAATTAAAGGATGACGACGAAGAAGAGAGAAGAAAGGGAAAGGAGAGAAAATGAAAGAACATAGAGAAGAAGGCGAAAAGAAAGAGAAGGCGAGGGAAGATGAAGGAGGAGGAGGTATAAGGCATCTCTAAAGGTCTTAACTATACGGTTCAGAAACTCCAGCCCAGGTCTGTCCTCTACCAGTAGAAACAGCGAGTCTAATCTTAAGCTACCAACAATGACAGACTTAAATTATGACTCATGCCTAGGAATGCGAGCAGACAATGTTGAGATAATTTCACAGTGCCGCCCCGGCCATGTCAACTGATATAGTCACGTATTTATGTCCGTATCACTTGGCCCTTGCTTGAAATTTGGAGATAATGGGGTTGTAAAAATTGCAGGAATTTCTGTTTTCTTCTGTTTTTCATTGCTGTATCCTGCACACACAATTATGGGTGAGGTGAGAGGGGGTGGAGTGATTTATGGGCAAGATGTCCGTTTCAGACTGGAGAAGAAGAGGAGCGACTGGCAATGTGTATTTTCACAAAATAAAAGAGCGAAAAGATGTACCGATGTAAGGGTTGAACCCCTTACCTTGGCATCAGCACAACGGATGTTTAAGAACGCGCGTTCCTATCAATTACTGGAGGGTAAGGTTGAAAGCAGGCGAGCAAGAGGTATACAACGATACAAGTGGGAAAATAACATCAAGAGATGGACGAACAGCAGTCTGACAGAATGTACAGTCAGGGTGAGAGACAGACAGTGTTGGAGATCCATTGCAGCCAACCTTTATTGTGGAGACGGCACCTGATTGATTTAAAGCCATTAAAATATTATCTTTCTGAGTGCTTTATGAATTCTTCTGTTATATTTTCGCAAAGTGGTCAAGGCAAAGGGCGTATAGAAACAGATACTGACTTAAGAAGCTAGACGCATGCCTGGGCACGTCTCAATATTCTTCATTTGTCACCGCCTATAACTGCACCTTTCTCCGGGTTGATGCAGAATGTGAAACCTAATTTAATTAAGCATTGCAACATCAGAACCCCCATGTCCTTGTTCGAAAGATGTTACAATTAAGTCACGACATTCCTGGCCTAATTAGGTTAATCAGATCAGATCACTCGCCATCTCCGTGTCGAAGATCGGCTGCAACGGATCTCCGGCATTCCTCGTTTCATGCCATTATGCTAACAGGAAGATCTAAACCAGTGTTTCCCAACCTTTTTTGTGATATGCCCCACCTAACCCTTTCTAAAATTCTTATGCCCCCCCCCCCCAACATATACATAATTTTTAATATTCACAAATTGAAATGTAACACTGTAAAGACTACGGTCGAGTTCAAAGCGGCGAGCGCTAACAAAAATAAAAAGGATGAAGAATATTCTCAGCAGTATAGTAGCTGTGTCACTTGTGGTGAGAGACGACGTTCTTGAGAGCTGTGTGGAGCCAATCATTTCACATTGTTTGGGCAGTTCATGGACTGGCGAGAACTGGAACACGTCGTGACACGGCAAGTTGGAGGGAAAGAGAGATGGGCGGGCGGGAGGGGGGGGGTGAACTAAACAAGAAGATGCTGGACAGTCTGACATAATGGCGTTGAGGAATATCAGTATTATAAATGTTTGGCAGTACGCGAGACGGGAGGCTGGGGACATCAGTATTAGAAAGGTTTAGCAGTACAAGAGACAGGAGGCTGGGGACATCAGTATTAGAAATGTTTGGCAGTACAAGAGACATGGGGCTGGGAACATCAGTATTATACATGTTTGGCAGTACAATAGACAGGAGGCTGGGAACATCAGTATTATAAATGTTTGGCAGTACAATAGACAGGAGGCTGGGGACATCAGTATTATAAATGTTTGGCAGTACAATAGACAGGAGGCTGGGGACATCAGTATTATAAATGTTTGGCAGTACAATAGACAGGAGGCTGGGGACATCAGTATTATAAATGTTTGGCAGTACAAGAGACAGTAGGCTGGGGACATCAGTATTATACATGTTTGGCAGTACAATAGACAGGAGGCTGGGGACATCAGTATTATACATGTTTGGCAGTACAATAGACAGGAGGCTGGGGACATCAGTATTATACATGTTTGGCAGTACAATAGACAGGAGGCTGGGGACATCAGTATTATACATGTTTGGCAGTACAATAGACAGGAGGCTGGGGACATCAGTATTATACATGTTTGGCAGTACAATAGACAGGAGGCTGGGGGAATCAGTATTATACATGTTTGGCAGTACAATAGACAGGAGGCTGGGGACATCAGTATTATACATGTTTGGCAGTACAATAGACAGGAGGCTGGGGACATCAGTATTATACATGTTTGGCAGTACAATAGACAGGAGGCTGGGGACATCAGTATTATACATGTTTGGCAGTACAAGAGACAGGAGGCTGGGGACATCAGTATTATACATGTTTGGCAGTACAATAGACAGGAGGCTGGGGACATCAGTATTATACATGTTTGGCAGTACAATAGACAGGAGGCTGGGGACATCAGTATTATACATGTTTGGCAGTACAATAGACAGGAGGCTGGGGACATCAGTATTATACATGTTTGGCAGTACAATAGACAGGAGGCTGGGGACATCAGTATTATACATGTTTGGCAGTACAAGAGACAGGAGGCTGGGACATCAGTATTATACATGTTTGGCAGTACAATAGACAGGAGGCTGGGGACATCAGTATTATACATGTTTGGCAGTACAATAGACAGGAGGCTGGGGACATCAGTATTATACATGTTTGGCAGTACAATAGACAGGAGGCTGGGGACATCAGTATTATACATGTTTGGCAGTACAATAGACAGGAGGCTGGGGACATCAGTATTATACATGTTTGGCAGTACAATAGACAGGAGGCTGGGGACATCAGTATTATACATGTTTGGCAGTACAATAGACAGGAGGCTGGGGACATCAGTATTATACATGTTTGGCAGTACAATAGACAGGAGGCTGGGGACATCAGTATTATACATGTTTGGCAGTACAATAGACAGGAGGCTGGGGACATCAGTATTATACATGTTTGGCAGTACAATAGACAGGAGGCTGGGACATCAGTATTATACATGTTTGGCAGTACAATAGACAGGAGGCTGGGGACATCAGTATTATACATGTTTGGCAGTACAATAGACAGGAGGCTGGGGACATCAGTATTATACATGTTTGGCAGTACAATAGACAGGAGGCTGGGGACATCAGTATTATACATGTTTGGCAGTACAATAGACAGGAGGCTGGGGACATCAGTATTATACATGTTTGGCAGTACAATAGACAGGAGGCTGGGGACATCAGTATTATAATGTTTGGCAGTACAAGAGACAGGAGGCTGGGGGCATCAGTATTATAAAATGTTTGGCAGTACAATAGACAGGAGGCTGGGGACATCAGTATTATACATGTTTGGCAGTACAATAGACAGGAGGCTGGGGACATCAGTATTATAAATGTTTGGCAGTACAATAGACAGGAGGCTGGGAACATCAGTATTAGAAATGTTTGGCAGTACAATAAACAGGAGGCTGGGGGAATCAGTATTATAAATGTTTGGCAGTACAATAGACAGGAGGCTGGGGACATCAGTATTATAAATGTTTGGCAGTACAATAGACAGGAGGCTGGGGACATCAGTATTATAAATGTTTGGCAGTACAATAGACAGGAGGCTGGAGACATCAGTATTATACATGTTTGGCAGTACAATAGACAGGAGGCTGGGGACATCAGTATTATAAATGTTTGGCAGTACAATAGACAGGAGGCTGGGGACATCAGTATTATAAATGTTTGGCAGTACAAGAGACAGGAGGCTGGGGACATCAGTATTAGAAATGTTTGGCAGTACAATAGACAGGGGGCTGGGGACATCAGTATTATAAATGTTTGGCAGTACAATAGACAGGAGGCTGGGGACATCAGTATTATACATGTTTTGCAGTACAAGAGACAGGAGGCTGGGGACATCAGTATTATAAATGTTTGGCAGTACAAGAGACAGGAGGCTGGGGACATCAGTATTAGAAATGTTTGGCAGTACACGAGACAGGAGGCTGGGGACATCAGTATTATAAATGTTTGGCAGTACAAGAGACAGGAGGCTGGGGACATCAGTATTATAAATGTTTGGCAGTACAAGAGACAGGAGGCTGGGGACAGCTCTGATCACCAGTGCCATACTGTGTTGACGACCATAAGAAGTTGTTCTGAAATGTCTTATTTCTTGGACATCCGCACACATACAATTTATTGAGAACAATAAGGGTTATAGCAGCGGCCAACCGCTGACTACTTCCCTCTCCAAGACAAAGTAGAATAATTTACCTCAAATGTTCAAATTATACCAAATGTATCTTCTACAAAAAAGCTATTGATCGAAAACCGCTTTCACCTGTCCAGTACCCTGCAGGCAGACTTGCACCGTTTCTTGCACCTTTGTCCCAGACTTCAATATTTCCTTATCCAGTTACTTGAGTTATACTATAGAAGATTACTGCATTTCCTCATTGGCAGTTACTTTGACAATGAAGTCGTCTCCTTTAGCAGAGCAGAATATTTATACATACGAAGGTTACCTCCCTTACAAGAAGTACCCACTTGGAAAGTCGTAACCTGCTTCCCAAAGGTTTTGGGAGTTACCGGCCTGGGAATGATACCTGGGCCAATGCGGCAACATTTGCATTTGATGCCTATGAGGGCTTCCAGGATAAACATGAAACAATGGCGGTGGCACTAGACCTGCAGGATGCGTACAACAGAGTCAGGTTTGATCGGTTGATATACACTCTGTTGGACATGGAGGTCTGCCCTTGGATTGTCAAATGAATTGCGACAGTCCTTTATGAGCGTAAAATTGCACTGCGCATGGGTTCATGGACTTCTGACCCCTGTACTATTACACCTGGGTTGCCACAGGGATCTGCCATGTCCCCAATGCTCTTTAAAGTCTACGCCAGCAAAGTCGCAGCTATTGAGACACCAGGAATTGGTAGAATCTAGACATTTGCAGATTATGTGCTGGTGTACAGACAGGGAAGAGGAAGGGAAAGTTTTGATGCAGACTTACAGACCGCAGTGAACAATGTGGCGGAGTGGTGCGGGGACGCAGGAGCCGTTATAAACTCAGACAAGGCATCGGTTTTGTGGCATTCTCCGGATAACCGAATCGTGAAGGCGGATGTCCCATGTACTACATTGAATGGACATCCTCTCAGTAGAGAGAGAGTAAACTGATACATGGCAAATACGTTTGACAGGCGTATGTCTTTTAAGGATCATGTGGAGGCGTTGGTGGTGAAGGCTGGTAAAAGACTTAACGCATTAAGGCCGATGGCAGCAATTGGGTTAGAGCAGATGATGCTTTAAAATTTAAAGATTCTAAACTCAAACGGCTAAACAAATCAACGAATACGAACGAAAAAATTTTTAGGGTCTTCTTTAACAATTAAGGTCGCAAGAGCTCGGTGCTAGTTCTTTTCTTTCTGTTATCATAATCTTCCACGTTTGCGTCAACTGTCGTGGGAAGGAATAGTCGGTGTTCCATCTCCCGATGGTTGGCACTGGGTTGTGTCATTCCGTGTGATTGTACACTGTCTTTGATGTCGCCGATCCATTTTCTTCGGTCATATTGCTTACTACTTAAAGGCGTTATTAACTGATTCTTCTTCTTCTTTCGTTCGCTTGAAATATGTTTATAACTGCAATGTTGTCTCTTGTATGAATTTAACTGTCCTTTTTTTTAGTTCACTCAGCGGTCCATATAGTTTATCATTCACTGTTGTCTTTCTGGGCCAGAAGGTTTGCCTAGATATATTGTATTTTGGGCAGTCTTGGAGTATGTTCTCTTCTGTCTGCGACCGATTAAATGCTTTGGGATTATTAACCGACTTAAGCTACTTCCCGTTTCTGCCATGGACTTATAATCGCCGAAATTTTGACAATATAAAATGTCTCAATTAAAATATCAATACAGTAGTTGTCCCTAAGCAACCTCCTTTAATTTGATATATAGTACAACATGTCTGCTACCATATTAGCAACTTTTAGGCCATAACTGTAACACAAATCCTCTGTACGGAGTGTATTTTTAAAAACTGCAGTTTTTGAAAATATTGCCGTTCCAAGTTTTGAATTTACCTCCTATGTTGCATGAGCTCCACAGAAGGAAAATAGAAAACTTGGAACGGCATTATTCTCAAAAGCTGCACAGTCATTAAAAATACACCCTTATGTTCACATCTAAGATGTTTTCAATGACCGGTGTCCATCTTTGTTCGTTCTAATCGGCCCCTGACTCTTCTTAAAGGAACTAGGCCTTCCACCACATTGACACTATGTTAGTTTGTCAGCTTGGAAGGCGAAAGAAGAGCTCTAACTCACAGTTCCCAGGGTAATGGTACGTAGTCAGTGATCCGGAGAAAAGACTTTACACCAACCACGCCTCGATAGATGTAAGCCCTTTCCAGGACTGACACCACAGGGTTGCCAATGAATCAGGCGTAAGTGGTAACACTTACTTTTATAGAGTATTCACCAACCAACTCCATTAGTTTTTTGGTGGTGTTCCTGGCGTTATCCTCTCGTGTTTCTATGGCAATCCGTAGGTTCAAGGCGTTAATGACTTTTCCCCTTGACCCTTCGCTTCCCGTCAAAGCCACATTTCCGGTCCAGCCGCATTGTTATAACCATATACACAGTATTCAACTACAGACATGTCCTGTCCACAACAAGGAAACAGATGAGTAACACACACATACACACACACACTATATACACACACACACACACACACACTAGCTGACCCGGCCCGGCTTCGCCCAGTCCCTGGCGGGGATCTATCTGTCTGTCTGTCTGCTTGTCTGTCTGTCCCGGCCCGGCTTCGCCCAGCTCCTGGTGGGGAGCATCTCATTTAATCCATATAAGTAGCCATATAAGCTCCCGTTCCTGACTATCTGTCTGTCTGTCTGTCTGTCTCGGCTTCGCTCAGCCTCTGGTGGGGAGCATCTCATTTAATTCATATAAGTAGTCATATAAGCTCCCGTTCTCGACTATCTGTCTGTCTGTCTATCTATCTGATTCGGCGTGGCTTCGTCCAGCTCCTGGCGGGGAGCGTCTCATTAAATTCATATAACAAGAAAAAGTAACTTAAGAATGTCCTTCCACATACCATCCATTATTTTGAATGAAAACTGTTTTTAATCACCTACATGACTGTAGATAACTTCTACACTAAAGATGAGTTAGAAAATTCACTATTTAAATAGATGCATTATTTTTATGAAAACTTTGAAAATGCCTTAAAGATTATATCATTATTTATTACAACTCATATGCCTGTAAACAACTGTAGACAAAGAGTTTATAAATCTTTGAAAACAATGCAACAATCTATATATAAAATATATAGCAATGTTATTAAAAGTTATGCCCCTTGAAATAACTTTTCTTAAGTTAAGTCCCCTCGCTATAAATAAATGATAATGTAAATTTAAATATTAAATTTTAGTAAGTAAATAGCTGATTGTACACTAACAATCTACGACAGTTGACTGAACGGGAATAAGAAGAAGACGTGTAGAAAATTTCATCATAATCGGATGGACCATTCGCGAACGCATAAAGAATGGACATACATACACACATTGTCTTATATATATATATATATATATATATATATATATATATATATATATATATATATATATACACACTAGCTGACCCGGCCCGGCTTCGCCCAGTCCCTGGTGGGGAGCATCTAATTTAATTCATATAAGTAGTCATATAAGTTCTCGTTCCCGTTACCGACTATCTGTTGGTCTGTCTGTCTGTCTGTCTGTCTGTCTGTCCCGGCCCGGCATCGCCCAGCTCCTGGTGTGGAGTATCTCATTTAATTCATATAAGTAGTCATATAAGTTCCCGTTCCCGACTGTCTATCTGTCTGTCTGTCTGTCTGTCTGTCTATCTGTCTGCCTGACCCTGCCCGGCTTCGCCCAGCCCCTGATGGGGAGCATCTCATTTAATTAATATAAGTAGTCATATAAGTTCCCGTTCCCGTCTGTCTGTCTGTCTGTCTGTCTGTCTCTCCCTCCCTCTCTGTCTGTCTGTCTGCCTGTCTGTCTAATCATTTATTGGTTGCAGTTAGAACAACCTAGATAAACGAAGACCAACTTACAAAAAGCATTAGAAAGAGCACTTGAAAGGTCTTTACATCTTCCCCAACAATTAACTTGGGTAAATGGAGCAGCGGCAGCAGCAGCAGCAGAAGAAGAAAAAGGAGGAGTAGGAGCTGGGAGGAGGAGGAGGGAGGAGGAGGGAGGAGGAGGAGGGAGGAAGAGATAGGCGGAGAGAGGAGGAGGAGGGAAGAGGAGGGAGGAGTAGGAGTAGGGAGGAATAGGAGGGAGGAGGAGGGATTAAGAGGAGGAGAGAGGAGGAGGAGGAGGGAGAAGGAGGAAGGAGGAGGGAGGAGGAGGGAGGAGGTAGAGGGAGGAGGGAGGAGGAGGGAGGAGGTAGAGGGAGGAGGAGGTGGAGAGAGGAGGAGAGAAGAGAAGGGAGGGGGGAGGAGGGAGGAGGGGGATAAGGGAGGAGGGGAGAAGGGAGGAAGAGGGAGGAGGAGGGAGGATGAGGGGGGAAGGATGGAGGATGGAGGAGGAGGAAGAAGAGATGAGGAGAAGAGAGGAGGAGAAGGAGGAGTAGGGAGGAGGTGTGATTAGGAGGAGGAGGAGGGAGGAGGGGAGGAGGGAGGAGGAGAGCAAGGAGGAGGGGGAGGAGGGAGGAGGAGGGAGAAAGAGGGATTTTTTTTTTTAAACCCTTTGGGGTTTTTTTTTTTTTTTGGGGCCCCTTTCCCCCCCTTTTTGGGTTTTAAAAATTAAAAAAATTTTTTAAAATTTTCCCCCCCCCTTTTTTTTTTTTTTTTTTTTTTTTTTGCCCCCCCCTTTGGGGGGGTTTTTTTAAAAAATTTTTTTATTTGTTCCCCCCGTTTTTTTTTTTTTTTCCCCCCCCTTTTTTTTTTTTTCCCTTTTTTTTTTTTTTAAAAACCTAAAAAGGAAAAAATTTTTAAAAAAATTAAAAAACCCCCAAAAATTTTTTAAAAAAAAAAAAAATTGGGGGGAAAAACCCCAAAAAAAGGGGGGGGAAAAAAAGGGGAAGGGCGGGGGAGGGAAAAAAGGGGGGAAAAAGGGGGGGGGAGGAGGGGGGAAAAGAAGGGGAGAGAGGGGAGGGGGAAAAGGGGGAAAAAAAAAGGGAAAAAAGGGGGGGAAAAAGGGGGGGGGGGGGAAAAGGGGGGGGGAAAAAAGGGGGGGGGGGGGGGGGGAAAAGGGGGGGGGGGAAAAAAGGGGGGGGAAAAAAAGGGGGGGGGGAGGGGAAAAAAAAAAAGGGGGGGGGGGGAAGGGGGGGGGGGGAAGGGGAAAAAAAGGGGGGAAAAAAAGGGGGGGGGGAAGGGGGAAAAAAAAAGGGGGGGGAAAAAAAAAAAGGGGGAAAAAAGGGAAAAAATTTTGGGAAAAAGGGGGATTAAAAAAGGGGGGGGGGGGGGGGGAAGGGGGGGGAAAAAGGGGGGGAAAAAAAAGGGGGAAAAAAGGGGGGGAAAAAAAAAAAAAAGGGGGGGGGGGGGGGAAAAAAGGGGGGGGGGGGGGGGGGGGAAAAAGGGGGGGGGGGAAAAAAGGGGGGTTGGGGGGAAAGGGGAAAAAAAACCCCCGGGGGAAAAAGGGGGGGGGGGGGGGGGGGGGGGAAGGGGGGGGAAAAAGGGAAAGGGGGGGAGGGGGGGGGGGAAAAAAATGGGAAAAGGGGGGGGGGGGGGGGGGGGGAAAGGGGGGAAAAAAAAAAAAAGGGGGGGGGGGGGGGAAAAATAAAGGGGGGGGGGGGGAAAAGGGGAAAAGGGGGGGGGGGAAAAAATTTGGGGGGGGGAAAAGGGGGGGGGGGGGGAAAAAAAAAGGAAAAAAGGGGGGGGGGGAAAAAAAGAGGGGCCAAAAAAAAAAGGGGGGGGGGAAAGGGGAAAAAGGGGGGGGGTTAAAAGGGGGGGGGGTTTTTAAAAAAAAAAAAAGGGGGGGGGGGGGGGGGGGGGGGGGGGGGGGGGGGGGGAAAAAAAAAGGGGGGGGGGAGACAGACAGACAGACAGACAGACAGACAGACAGACAGACAGACAGACAGACAGACAGACAGACAGACAGATAGATAGATAGATAGATAGATAGATAGATAGATAGATAGATAGATAGATAGATAGATAGATAGATAGATAGATAGATAGATAGATAGATCCCCGCCAGGACCTGGGCGAAGCCGGGCCGGGTCAGCTAGTTTGATATATAATACAACATGTCTGCTACCATATTAGCAACTTTTAGGCCATAACTGTAACATACCATTACGTCCAATTTCCCTCCATCCATTTTGTTCGGCCCAAACCTACTTTTTTGTTTGGCACAGAATCTGTTAAAAACATATATTCCCCCAGGCAATTGGTTGGAGCTGCTGACAATGAACTACCTAAATCCCGTGGAGGCAACCTGGCCAAACAAAGCCTAATCGCAGCCAGTCTGTCTGTACTGTGCCGGAAGGCAACCTGGCCAACCAAAGCCTAATCGCAGCCAGTCTGTCTGTGCTGTGCCGGAAGGCAACCTGGCCAACCAAAGCCTAATCGCAGCCAGTCTGTCTGTGCTGTGCCAGAAGGCAACCTGGCCAACCAAAGCCTAATCGCAGCCAGTCTGTGCTGTGCCGGAAGGCAACCTGGCCAACCAAAGCCTAAACGCAGACAGTCTGTCTGTGCAGTGCAGAATTATTACCTGGTTACATTCTAATATCCCTCTCCGAAGATGAGAAGAAGTTTGTCTGTCTTTGTTCGGCCCGGTAAAATATAGATAGAAGAATAGGTAGATTGATAGTAGAAAATATGATTGGAAGAGATCTATCTAAAGTAAACTTACCAAGATATCACGAACAGCCAATAAAAGGTGGGCGGTGGGTTGACTGCAAACGATATGCAACTAACTTTCTCTCACAAAAAATTACTTTTTTTTTTAACGAACGAAAATCTTTCGCAGGCCCGTCCTACATTCTGCCCTTCTTCTCTATGTCCTCTCATACATTCTTTCATTCAACGTCTCTTTTGAAGCAATTCTTTGACAAAAAAAGAACAATAAGCATTAAAATGCATGAAAAGTAACTCATGGTCATCATAAATATCCAACGTGGGTGTACGCGCCATACATATGAGAATGTTAAAAAAAAAAAAAATTAATGTGCTGTTGAAGCAAAATAAAAAGATGAGTTAGAAAATTTTCACTATTTAAATAGATGCATTATTTTTATGAAAACTATGAAAACGAAATAGATCCATTATTTTTACGGAAACTTTGAAGATACAAAGTTTTTATGACTTTGCTTATACCAGACACGACTGCCCTTTCCCGTTCCCGCTGCGGAAAAAATGGGTTCGAAGATTGTCACGTATCTAAAACAGATGCATTATTTTTATGAAAACTTTGAAAATGCCTTAAAGATTTCATCATTATATTATAACGCATATGACTGTAGATAACTACTTTAAACATTTTATAAAACTGTAAGAAACATGCAACAATTATTTAAATTACATTATATAGCAATGTTACTAAAAGTAATGCCCCTTGATATAACTTTTCTTAAGTTAAGTCTCCTTGCAGTATTTTAATTAAATTCAATTTAATACGTAAATAACTGTTTTTAAACTAACAAACTATGCCAGTTGGCTTGGCGGGAATGAGAAGAACTTCTGTAGACAATTTCATCTCAATCGGATGGACCGTTTGCGAATGTATAAAGGACACACAAAGACACAAACAAAGACACACACATTCTCTTATATATGTATATATATATATATATATATATATATATATATATATATATATATATATATAATGTGTGTGTATGTGTGTGTCTGTTCATGGAAAATTGTCCATGTAGTTGTATCGTTGTGTTTATATTGTTTGAATGCTGCCGAAAGCTTTGACCACAAAGTTCATTTTGATACTTGCAATCGTGATTTAGTGAACCTTGAGGATTCTTTTCTCGTTTATTTGGAGATTCAGTCAATAGTTTCTTGTGATACAAGGTACTGGCTTGATACTGTACACATAACCTATATCTGTAGGTCTAATACCATATCCCCATTTATAACCTCAATGATACACCATACTTTTATCTGACTTCACCGACGGTTTCTGCCTAAGCAGAACTAAGAGAAATTCTCCAACGCCAGATTTCTGTATGAGATTTCTATATTGGCTATTGTTACCTATTTTTCTCAACCTAGCATTGTCCGACTACACTGGTTATCAACAGCCGTATTCCGAAGGTATTCCATTCATTCACGCGCAGAGGGAATGCATTTATTTATAGGTTCTCAAACTGCCACTTTGGGGCCAGATGAAAAGTTCAGTAAATCAGACTGTATATGTGAACAACCGGGATTAGAATTAAATTGTTAGAAGACACAGGTTATGGTCGTCACTAGGAAGAAGAAAATACAACATTGTAATATACAAGTAAATTTGAATATTCTTAAACAAGTGAATCGGTACAATTATCTCAGTCTTAACATCTGATGGGAGATGACTTTAAGAGATTAGAATACAAATCGCAATGGCGAAGGTAAATAAAGTCGCTTAAAAGCACTGGGTTTTATCCCACATGGCTCGGTCTCTTTCCGCAGGGCGGGCTGCCGAAAGCGTCGCACAAAGCATGAACTCCGTAGCTTCAGCGACGACCTCCAGGGGTCTCCGAAAAAATTCACTCGTGAACCGAGCCCATGGAGAAGGTAGCCTTTTGCAAAATGAAAACCATACTGACCAATAAAAAGATGTCAATTGCAACGAGAAAACAGAGTGTTGAGGTTCTACATAGAACCTGTACTTTTGTATGGATGTGAAGCGTGGACAACGAGCAGACAAACTGAGAAACGTTTTTGATGGCTGTGAAAATGTGGTTTCTGTGGAGAATGCAAATAATGCCATGGACAGACAGAAAAACCAAAGAGAAATTAGACGTAGACAGTCAAAATTTTTTGGTAACATTATGAGAAGAAATAAATTGGAGAACTTGATGACAACTGGCAAGATCGAGGGGAAGAGAACAAGGGAAGGTAGAGAAGTAAATACCTGGATAGCTTGACCATGAGGTATGGTCGAGACAAGAACACGAAGCTGCTTGCTTGCTTGCTTGTGTTCGTTGGCTTGAGCTCCAACGCGAAGTCCTGTATGTCGGATGAAGCCATCCTGTTGTCCAACATCAGTGTGATGTCATACAGGACCTGAGGTTTGCGTGAGTATCCGTTGTCCCATGTCTGGCTTATTGGTGTGCAGACTGGTGGTCCCACGCCATACAGGCAGACACTCTCCGACTTCGGAGGAATCGGCGATCCTATTGACCTCAGCCAGGACCCCGAAAGGACCTGTTGCCCAGGACGCTCGACGAGGACGCGTCAATAGGTCTTGGCCAGTATATAACCCGGCCCTGGTGCCTTGGAAACACCTCTGCGTCCCACACGAAGCTGATCCACGACTCTGGTGATCGTGTGAGATGGCGAAACATGAACGCCCACGCTTATAGGCAAGGCACATGATGGATGAATGAATAAGGTTAGAAGTTCTCAAACTGTGACACTCTTGGGTCAAATGAAAAGTTCAGTAAAACAGACTCTAACGCAAACATGCTGCTTGTATACGTTTAGAGGTTCTCAAAGTGTGTCACTCTGGGGCCAAGTGGAAAGTTCTGCAAAACGGGTTCTAAAGCAAACATACATGGTGTGTAAGTTTAGAGGTTCTTAAGCTGTGTCACTCTTGAGTCAAATGAAAAATTCAGTAAAACAGACTCTAACGCAAACATACTGATTATATAAGTTTAGAGCTTCTCAAAGTGTGTCACTCTGGGGCCGAATGGAAAGTTCTGCAAAACAGGTATGAACGCAAACATACACGGTGGAAGTTTAGAGGTTCTAAGACTGTGTCACTCTAGGGTCAGATGAGACATGACACTGTTTATGATCCACTGCTCTTCTTTCTTCAGATCTGGTAGAGCGTCTAAGGGAGATAGGTCATCACACGTATATGCCGAAGTCGAACACACCGATGATCTCTGATTTAGGCAGTTCCATAACTAGATTGACACAAGCTTTACCAAACTATAGGAGTTGCTCAACAGGAGAATTATCGACGATCACTGACTAACCACAGGAGTTGCTTAATGGGAGAAATATCGACAATAACTAACTAACCACAGGAGTTGCTTAATGGGAGAGGAATTATCGACAATACATAACTAACGACAGGAGTTGCTTAATGGGAGAAATATCGACAATAACTAATCACAGGAGTTGCTAAATGGGAGAAATATCGACAATAACTAACTAACCATAGGAGTTGCTTAAAAGGAGAGGAATTACGTCGATAATACCTAACTAACGACAGGAGTTGCTTAATGGGAGAAATATCGACAATAACTAATCACAGGAGTTGCTAAATGGGAGAAACATCGACAATAACTAACTAACCACAGGAGTTGCTTAGTGGGAGAAATATCGACAATAACTAACTAACCACAGGAGTTGCTTAATGGGAGAGGAATTATCGTCAATAACTAACTAACGACAGGAGTTGCTTAATGGGAGAAATATCGACAAAAGCAACCTAACCACAGGTGTTGCTTAATGGGATAAATATCGACAATAGCTAACTAACCACAGGAGTTGCTTAATGGTAGAGGAATTATCGACAATAACTAACTAACGACATGAGTTGCTTAATGGAAGAAATATCGACTAAAACTAACTAACGAACCACATGAGTTACTTGATGGGAGAAATATCGACAATTACTGATTAACAACATGAGTTGCTTAATGGGAGAGGATTTATCAGCAATAACTAACTAACGACAGGAGTTGCTTAATGGGAGAAATATCGACAATAACTAAGTAACCACAGGAGTTGCTCAGTTTGATAATTATCGACAATTACTAATTAACAACACGGGTTGCTCATTGGGAGAAATATCGACAATAACTAACTAACAAAAGGTGCTCAATGGAAAAAAATATCTATAAAACTAAATCATAACAAGAGCTCCCCTGTAAATCGGCTGTGGAATAAATAGTTAAGAGGAGTGAACATACTTTACAGAGTCTGTAAATCGGTTGTAGAATTAACAGCTGTGTAGAAAGAACATACAATAGAGAAACGGACAAAAGGCCTTAGCATAGTATCACAATCAACAGCTGGGGAGAAAGAATGTGCTATATTCACAACGAATAAAGGACTATGCCTGTTATTTTGATCTGTTGTCACCCACAGTATACGGGTAACACAGTCGTTTACTACTGAGACAATAGACCAGTTCCTTATCTTCATAATTGCCTCCTGCATACCTACATACCTGCACATTTACCTGTCTACGTGCCTACATAGCAACACCTTCCGCCTACTAGGTTGTATGTGTATGTATCTGCGCTACACTGTTCTATTCTATTTGAGGAAGTCTCAACATTTCTAGCCATTCCATTCTTTACCCTTGAGAAAAAGGTCGCGAGGACAAAGCCTCGGGGTCATAAAGAACATAATAATTCATGCCTAGACAATAATTAAATGTACAAGGTATACACTAAGGGTTAAAAAAAAGGGGGGGGGTGGTCTTAAACAAAGTTTGATAAGGCATGCAAACAACAAACTCTTATGTGCCTTCTGATTTATTACCAATCAGGCCAAAGGCGAAAGGTCAAGTCTTTCGGAGACCGCACCAATGACAGGTTAGGACTAAACAAAATGGAATGCGTTCTTTCAGAAAGTTCAAAGGTTATTGTTCGGACTGTGGTAAATATGATCAGTGGCAAAAACTGCCTTAAAGGTACAATGCCAAAATTACTGAGTATATTACAAAACAGTAATCGAACGTTCTATAGAAGTAAACAAAGATCTACACCTTTGCTTTATTGACTACACAAAGGCTTTTGATAAAGTGAGACATGTCAACATGATAAGGATGCTTGAAGATCTACAAATTGATGGGAAAGACCTTAGACTTGTAAAAAACATATATTGGAAACAACAAGCTGCCATAAGAGTTGATAATGAAGTAAGCCAATATCAGCCTATTAAGAGAGGTGTGAGACAGGGATGTGTAATGTCTCCAGATCTGTTTTCCCTGTACAGTGAAAATATTTTCAGAAATATTGAAAATATGGAAGGAATCAACATTGGGGGACGATGCATCAATAACATTAGATATGCAGATGATACAGTCTTGATTGCAGACAATGAACAGGACCTGCAAAATTTAGTAGATGCGGTTGTTACACACAGTGAACAACAGGGTTAGAATTAAATTGTAAAAAGACACAGATTATGGTCGTCACTAGGAAGAACGAAATACCACAGTGTAATATACAAGTAAATGGGAATATTCTTCAACAAGTGAATAGTTACAATTATCTAGGAACAGTAATAACATCTGATGGGAGATGCCTTGAAGAGATTAGAACAAGAATCGTCATGGCAAAAGTAGCCTTTAGCAAGATGAAAAACATACTGACCAATAAAAAGATGTCAATTGAAACGAGAAATAGAGTGTTGAGATGCTACATAGAACCTGTACTTTTATATGGATGTGAAGCTTGGACAATGAGCAGCCAGGCTGAAAAACATCTGATGGCTGTAGAAATGTGGTTTCTGAGGAAAATGCAAAGAATACCATGGACAGCCAGAAAGACCAATGAAGAAGTCCTTCAAGAAACAAATGAAGATCGTAAACTGATCAGAGACATTAGACGTAGACAGTCACAATTTTTTGGGCATGTTATGAGAAGAAATGATTTGGAGAACTTGGTGACAACTGGTAAGATCGAGGGGAACAGACCAAGGGGAAGACCTAGAAACAAGTATCTGGATGGCTTGGCCTTGTGGCATGGTCGAGACAGAAACACGGAACTGATCCACGACTCTGTTGATCGAGTGAGATGGCAGAACATGACCGCCCACGCTTACCGGCATGGCACATGATGGATGGATTACAAAACCATGGTATTGTTGTATGCGGTGTTCAGCTCACTTCCACGCCGCCTCTGCTTCCTAGGGATCGATTGATACGATGCAAGAACGATGGTCATGGAACTTGAAACTATCCAACAATAATTCGATCGTCTCTTCTACTCTCACTATCACGGTACCGACCCCACGTTTCGGTTTTATCTAGGCAGTTGCAGGGAGTCTCCGTGGCGAAGTGGTCAAGTCATTTGACTCGGGCTCCGAGGGTTGTCGGTTCGATTCCGGGTCGATTTCGATTTTGGTTCGCGAGTGTGTGTTTTTGGAGACTCTTCGGGATCGTCGCTAGAGCTACAGAGTTCGTGCTTTGTGCGACGCTTTCGGCAGTTCGCTGCGGAAAGAAACTGAGCCATATGGGATTACAACCCGGTGCAATGAAGTCGGGCCATGTCGACTTTCAAGCGACTTTACTTTCAGGCAGCAGGGCGGATATTTGGTCAATTTCGCGATGCAAAAATGTCCCGGTTATTATTTTTTTTTTAAATCTCCTTTCTTCCTCCCTCCCCCCTTCCATCCCTCCCTTCCTTCCTCCCTCCTTTCCTTCCTTCCTCCCTTCTCTGTCACGCACCTCTTCCTCCTCCACCTCTTCATCTTCAGCTGCCTGGTCATGAGCCGACATTGACGAGTCTTCACCCCTCGCTATCAAATGATATTTTGTAGGTCAGCATAGCCGAATGGATAAGAACGCGTGTTCTTAAACATCCGGTGTGCTGATGCCGAGGTAAGTACAGTTGGACTAAAATGTTGACCTATCGTCCCTGACGTAGGGGACGTTAATTACAAGTACCTCTAAAGTCGGAGAGGGTTCGCCTGATGGCGAGGGACACTGTTAACAAGTAAACGCTAATCCACACGCAAAAATTCAGTTCAGCACCACTGGAAGTAGTGTGTGTTTACTACGCTTGAGTTCAAAGCGAGTGAGCGCAAAAAAACAATGACATTGTAGCGATATAGCATATATTATTTGTTGTCCTATTTGTTAACCTTTCCACGTACACCGTTCTATGTCTTCCCGTGCCTCTCTTACCTAGTAATTCCTTCACATTCGACCACTTTACCTACCCCACCATTTCTGTCGATACACACCACACATTTCATGCGTTGCTTACTATTCAATCTATAAAAATTTTAAAAAAAAAAGCGCTCCTAAAGTCACCATTTTACTTCTGACCGGGCAAACTGATTAAAAAAAAAATTATGTTGACGGATATAGTGCACGACACTTCCCTGGATACCGGGTTACTAGGTCACAAGGGTTAAGAAAAGCATAATTGTAAACTTCAGGAGAAGCTTCATTGAAAAATGAGTGTTTGTAGAGCAAAGCTACGGCCCGAGGTTATTCACATTTTTTAAAAATTGTCTATGACAAATGCTCCGCTAGCAGTTTGGGTCCTTTGAGACTAACTGGGCGGGGAGTTCCGCTAGGTCACGTGATTCTGTACTCTGGTGTGCCTATAAGAGAAGCACAAAATGGACAAGAAACACGGAAAGAGGTATCATATTTCTCAGCAACTTATTTCTTATCCTTCTGCTGCTTCTTCTCTTTCTGTGTATGAATCTTCCACTTCCACTTCCACTTCTTCTTCTTCTTCGTCTTCTTAATCTTCCTTCTTCTGCTTCCTCTTCCTTCTCTTTTGAAATGATTGCGTCACACCCAGTTATACACCTCAAAGGCCGTTTGTGTCAGGTCTGTTTCCTCTAGACAAGATTCCATCTGAGAGAATGGACATAACCAGTGATATATGTTTTTATTTTTTTTTTTAATTTTTCGTAATAATTTTGCCAGGGTAACGATTTTACGGCCTACTCTTTTCGATTTCCAACTGCCGTGGGATTTTGAACATTCGCAACTTGCACACGGTACCTCCAGTTTTTCGCCCTTATCCAAGAAGGTGACTAATCCGATATCACTACCCAAGATGTCAGGGGAACATGTGATATCATTACGTAGATGACCAATGGTGCTTGGAAAAAATACTAGCCATATGCAAGGATCGAACCCGGCACCTTCTGAGCCAGGAGTGGACACCATAACCTCTCAGCCATGCTCCCCCTATTAACTCCAATTGCAAACAGCGCGTGATATGTGAGGGTGTCTTCATTCTCTTGAATCTCAACTATCGAGTAATCTGCTATCTTACATTTTACATTTGGTCAGAGGATACTAATAAAATCTGTATAAGTTTATTGTTTGCATGATGACGAAGGCTTTGACCCCAACGTCCATTTTGATACTTGTGATCATGTTCTAGTTACTGGCCTGATACTCCACATATCTGTTTTTGATTCGCTAAATCGTGGATCTAATACTATGATATAGGGTAGGGGTTAATGACAGGTGTAAATATAAGCAGACGAGAAGGCTAAGAGTTAATGTGATGTTGGGTACGAACAGTAGAGGTCAAACAGGTAGCCAGAAGCCTAACAACCAGAACACGGTGAAATACTCGTACGTTCGGTTACGACAAATTCAGACGACACCTCACTTTGCACGAGACAACGCATGTGACGAAAGGCGTAAAGCCACCAAATAGGTACAGACTGGACAGACAGTAAGCCATTGAATTCCTAGCAAGAGTACTTGAGGTTGAACCCAGATGTAAATATATACTACAACATAAACATTTACGACAAGCTGAAAGAAGGCAAATAGAAAGCTTTGTTTGACGCCCCACGGTAGACTTTATTTCGGATCATTGCGGCTCAAACCAATAACCTGACTGCTTGATCAACCTGAATAGGAGGGTTTCGAACGATGTCATACTGATATGATTCAGTGCTACACAAAAAGTAGGTCTGGACCAAACATAGTACACAATCAAATGAACAAGTATTATCATGTAAATTTCCGCTCACTGGGCATTGAAATTGCGAAAGATACCACGAAACAAAACAAATAACATGGTGACAAAAGTATATATTATCCTTCCGCGCCGAAGCTGTTATGTTATTTACGTGACATCTCGGGGATACAAAGAGATATGCTTATCCTAGGGTAGTAGAACCGACTTGTAGCCGCCAAGGATTAGTACAAAAATTAAGTAGATTCTTGAATACAAGACAAATACAACTTAAAACAGGGTTTAGGAATGATGTTAACAATTCACAATTGGAGGTCAAAACGAGTAAGTTACGGACTACGCTAAGTTTTACGAAAGGCTGGGAACCTACCAGCAAAAGAACACGGTTCAGACGACGCAGATTTCTTTTACGGGTCTGATATATACGCATTTGGGGCCCTCTTCGGTTCTACGGAGTTCGTGTACTGAGCGGAGACTCTCCTTGTTTTATCTATACGAGAAGACGTGAGCAGTTACCGGAGGCAGGCAGTATCCTGCTTTGAAAGGGGCTAAGATAAATATAACTTAACAACAAATATCATAAAGAGGCTAAAATAAACGCAACTTTCAATAAATATCAGAAAGAGGCTAAGGTAAATACAACTTACAACAAATAACAGAAAGAGGCTAAGATAAATACAACTTACAACAAATAACAAAAATAGGCTAAAATAAATAAAACTTTCAATAAATAATAGAAAGAGGCTAAGATAAATACAACGTACAACACATATCAGAAATATGCAGTCGTAATCTTTTGGCCACGTCATGGGGAGAGAAAAATGTGAACATATTACAGCAACCGGGCACAGGCAGAGAGAGAGAGAGAGAGAGAGAGAGAGAGAGAGAGAGAGAGAGAGAGAGAGAGAGAGAGGGAGAGAGAGAGGGAGAGAGAGAGGGAGGGAGAGAGAGAGGGGGAGAGAGGGAGAGAGAGAGAGGGATAGAGAGAGGGAGAGAGAGGGAGAGAGAGAGATGAGAGAGAGGGAGAGAGAGAGGGAGAGAGAGAGAGGGAGACCGAGGGAGAGAGAGAGGGAGAGAGAGAGAGAGGGAGAGAGAGAGAGAGAGAGAGAGAGAGGAGAGAGAGAAGAAAAAGAGAGTAAAGGAGAGAGAGAATAGGAGAAAGGGAAAGAGAGAGTATAGAGAAGGTGAGAGATGAGAGAGGTTGAGACAGAGAGAAGGTGCGAGGAGAGAGACAGAGACAGACAAAGAGAAGGTTCTTGACAATCTTTTATGGGTGTATGGAAATGTGTTAGCTGGCAGGAATCGCAAAATATGGAGAAGAACGACAACGACCACCCACGCCAGTCGGCAAGGCGTCTGACGATGTCGATCCATTATCCTAATAAACTATGAAAGCGCTCCTTTACAAACCAAGTCAAGCCAAGCCAAAAAAAAAAAAAACATGTGCATACACCTCGAGACAATTACAAGCTGGCAATTAGGCCACACAAAATGTGCTACATGCAAATCTGCCATTGTGCTTAAGTGAAATCTTAATGACCAACAAATCAGCGACTAGAAATCCATTACAAACACTTTAAATGCAAATAAGAAAGCTGAAAGACAGCAGATAGAACAGAAATGCTTGCCCAATTTTTGGCCTATTTATTTTCTCATCGTTCATTCCGATACCTTCCTATATCATATTTCAAGCTTCGCCGCCACACCCACAGTTCATTACGTCATTTCCTCGAGTTGCCAAATTTACTGTCATCAACAGCCGTTTATAGTTTTTCCTCTACCAATTCGGCGTATTTTAAATGCAAAAATCCTTTTAGGTCATTAGAATGACACGAGAAATAAATTTTTGGGTGATGGTTGGCACTCATAGACGATAAAGTAGTAACAACAGTAGCAGTAGTAGTAGTAGTAGTAGTAGTAGTAGTAGTAGTAGGTAGTAGTAGTAGTAGTAGTAGTAGTAGTAGTAGTAGTAGCAGCAGCAGCAGCAGCAGCAGTAGTAGTAGTAGTAGTAGTAGTAGTAGTAGTAGTAGTAGTAGCAGCACTAGCAGTAGTAGTAGTAGTAGTAGTAGTAGTAGTAGTAGTAGTAGTAGTAGTAGTAGTAGTAGTAGATTAAGATAGTGAGGGAGAAGTAGATATCTACTTCTGTCGACGGCCCTCTGACTTGTAACGAATTACACGTGTCCATTCAGCGAGTCGCTGTCGTAATTTAGAGACAGCACTGTTGAATCAGCCGGTCTCTCTGGCCGAGGGGTTACAACACTTTCTCCGTAATCCCGTTTATCACGCAGAGTCTCGTAGCAGGGCGAGAGCTGGGAGCGGTTCGACCCCCGCTGGTGACTTGCGGGATAACTGAGCCGGCCGCTCAGAAAACAATGGCAAACTACTGAGCGTAATCTTGCCAAGAAATCAACATACAGCTGAAAGATGCTGATGTTGACAGCGATGTCCTGTAAAGGATATGCAAAAAAAAAAAAAAAAAACTGTTGAATCGCGAGTGCCTATAACTGTTATGTTTTTTTTTAAATATTGTCTAGTGCAGTGGTTTTCAACAGGGGGGGTCTAAACTTGTTCTAGTATGTGTTATTAAAGTTAGCATCCATTTTTAGGTATACTATGTAGGGGCATGGTGGGGGAATTTATAGGGAGGAAATACGAAAGGGGAGGAATGCCATTCTCAACATATGGTGAAGGGGGCATGGGCCAAAAAAGGCTGAGAACCCCTGGTCTAGTGTGTATGCCAGTGGTTCTCAACCTTTTTTGGCCCGTGCCCCCTCCCCCTTCACCATATTTTCAGAACATCATTCCCCCCCCCCGCCCTCTTTCGTATTTCCTACCTAAAAATCCCTCCCCGCCCCTACACAGTATACGTAATAATGGAAGCTAAATTTAATAGCACATACTAAAACAAGTCTAGACGTCCACATAAAACGTGATTTGTGGGTCTACTTACTTTATAAAATGAATTTTAGAAGGGTGAGACGTACAGAACCGTACAGTATGAAGGGAAAAAACAATATCAAGTAATCGGTTTTGTATTAACGCTATCTTGAAATAATCTTAATTCCCCCCCCCCCCCCCCGGAAACCCTAAAATTCCCCCCTGTGGGGGAATTCACCCACCGGTTGAGAACCACTGGTGTATGCTATCACTTTACTTAACTTCTACGAGAGTCAGTTAAAATCCCATACATTTATTTCTGATGTAATTTCTCAGTGGTGTTCTAAATCTACCTTCAGATGCACTTTCCCGGTGAATTTTCAAGCACTTTCGAATGAACAAAACCAAGGAGAAGGAGATTACAGTATCCTGACACAGTCTAATCCATGTTTTATTTAGCCTTTCCTGCAGAAGTTATGTAACACTTAGCTAACGTGTACGACCAGGCGACACAGATGATGAATTGAAACTGAAAATTAAAAACACATGCTCTTGGATCTTTTGAAAAATAACTATTCTTTCGTAAAATTATGTTCATATTTTTTAAATACATTTTTAAGCATTGTGTAAATGAGTAGAGTAGAGTAGAGTAGAGTAGAGTAGAGTAGAGTAGAGTAGAGTACTGACATAGCAGCACTCGGGACATTCCTATACGTGCTCCGTCATCTTCAACAACCAGCGGAGAGTTCCCATGTTTATATTACCCGTTTTATTTTACACGTTGACTGTCCTGTTCAGGACTTTGCAATCAACCGCATGTTGATTTTCTTGGCAATTTTACGTTCAGTAGTTTGCCATTGCTTACTGAACGAGAAGTCAACATTTAAGTACAATTGATCGGTGTAAGGAACGAACCCACTACCCCGCCAACAACGAGCAAGCGCTCCTATACAGAGTGTATTTTTAATGACTGTGCAGTGTTTGAAAATATTTCCGGTCCAAGTTTTGTATTTACCTATTATGTTGCATGAAAATTACAGAGGGTGAATACAAACTTGGACCGGCAATATTGTCAAACACCGCACAGTCATTAAAAATACACATTATACTTTCTGCCATTAAAACAGTACCAGGTGCAGTCTGATTACCTGTCCATCTGGCCTTTCCTCGGAGTACTGACTGTTGGCCAGATCATTTGGTCACTCCCTGCTGCACAAATCTCTGTAGGAGGCCATGATGATCTATCTGTCCCTCCACACTACAGACATGGCCCCATAGTCAGGACGGTTATAGCATTGCTAGATCTATATAACCACATCTGCCTTATCGATGCTTGAGGTTTTGTTTACGGATCCGGGTATGTCCAATCATATCCCATGGAAGCGTGGGCAATGAGCAGACAAGCTGAAAAAACATCTGATGGCTGTGGAAATGTGGTTTCTGAGGAAAATGCAAAGAATACCATGGACAGACAGAAAAACCAATGACCAAGTTGCCACATATCAGTCACTGACACATAGCAGACTGAGAAAGGCTGAAGGGAGCTTCCCTAAAAGATGCACCGAATGGTACAATTATAGAGTGCGCAGGGAAACTAGGGAAGCGTCACGAAAAACGTCACTGAGGGAGTTAGACTTGGGCTGCCGTCCTGTTCGGACGCAGCACGTCTTTTAAGCATGGCTAACAGTCCGTTATGCCGCTCTTTGTGTTAATCCAGTGTGTGTTCTAAAGTTTCTGTGGAGCGATTGAGTGTAGTCGACATGTGAGTAATTGAGTCGTCAGATTAAAGTCTGGAAGATATAAAACCCTATCGTCTTGTAAAGGTTTGTTGGTGACCGTTATTTGTTTGAATAGACAGAAATTTATTATTCCTGAACCCCCTAGGACGAGGCCCGCAACATCACTTCGTGACACAAGTCCTTCAAGAAACAAATGAAGATTGTAAACTGATTAGAGAAATTAGACGTAGACAGTCAAAATGTTTTGGACATGTTATGAGAAGAAATGGATTGGAGAACTTAGTGACAACTGGCAAGATCGAAGGGAACAGACCAAGAGGAAAATACCTGGATGGCTTGGCTACATGGCATGGACGAAACAGGAACACTGAGCTGATCCACGACGCTGGTGATCGAGTGAAATGGCGAGTCATGACCGCCCACGCTTTCCGGCGTAGCACATGATTGATTGATCCCATGGACGGCTAAGAAGATCAATATTTGAGTACTGCTACTGGACATTTCACAAAGACGTTTGATTACCCTAGTGCGAGGAAATGAAACCTAAAGACTAAATGTTGTAGCAGGGCAGACCAGGCCCTAAGCCTTGGTTGGCAACTGATCCAGGATGAAAGCTTCGACAGGGGGACGGCTATAGACTATAGCATTGCTTTGCTGATCCGGCAGCTTCTGCAGCCTTTCTTGTTCCAGAAATATTGGTGTTACCTCTCCTTTGGAGCAAACTAGGCAGGGCGAAAAGGGGATCATGCTGCTTGGGCAACGCATGGTCTCTACAATTCAGCCCAGGTTTTGTACCATGGAGAGGTAGAACTCCATTTTACAAACTGTCGTCTGTCAAGACGGCAAGGTGCCAATAATTCTTTCTACTTCGTCATCCACGATATTCTAACAACTTGTCTGTAAACAGGTATTTCTGTTAGAATGTCAGTAGTCTTTCTATTTAGTCATCCACGATATTCTAACAACTTGTCTGTAAACAGGTATTTCTGTTAGAATGCCAGTAGTCTTTCTATTTAGTCATCCAAGATATTCTAACAACTTGTCTGTAAACAGGTATTTCTGTTAGAATGCCAGTAGTCTTTCTATTTAGTCATTCACGATATTCTAACAACTTGTCTGTAAACAGGTATTTCTGTTAGAATGCCAGTAGTCTTTCTATTTAGTCATCCAAGATATTCTAACAACTTGTCTGTAAACAGGTATTTCTGTTAGAATGCCAGTAGTCTTTCTATTTAGTCATCCAAGATATTCTAATAACTTGTCTGTAAACAGGTATTTCTGTTAGAATGTCAGTAGTCTTTCTATTTAGTCATGCAAGATATTCTAATAACTTGTCCGTAAACAGGTGTTTCTGCTAGAATGTCAGTGGTCTTTCTACTTCGCCATCCGAGACATTCTGACAACCTGTCTGTAAACACGTGTATCTTTTAGAATGCCAGTACTACTTTCTACTTCGTCATCCAATATATTCTATCAACTTGTCTGTAAACACATTTAAGTTCAAAAGCCTCAGTTTTCTTCTTTAGTGCGTGTCAGTTCTGCGTGCATAATCAAAACTGTCACCGGAAATGTTTAACCGAACCAAATCTTTCTTTAACCGAACCACATTTTTCGGCATACAAAGCTACCTCTTCACTCAACCACATAATTCATTAAGTGACGCAAACTGCCATGGCAAAAGAACCAGCGGTTACCAGGGCATGCATTCAAACAGTTGCTGGGTTTATTAAGTGGAATTGCTGTTAAATAGAAATGCATCCTGTATGAAAACCTAACCAAGGATGAAAGGATTTTCCCCTGCGCCCGGAGCACAGAAGGGAACCTGGGTATTATTAGCATGTCTGAATTAACCTTTTATATGTGGAACCTATTGGGGCACACGAAGAACGGGAGGAAATAATAAAATAGACAGTATTAAAGAACTGTATGATCAGCATCTTCATTATGGCAATGTACTGAATCCACTAACATAATAATGGTAAAGTTATGCTTTAATGTAGTCAGTGTGGTGTCTTCCCCGTATTTATATGTTGTGTTTGGTGTATTAGTTTGCTGATGAAGGCTAATCGACGAATCGTTCTGTGTTTTCCGTAAGTGTGTTGCAAAAAGCATCGTTACTTTGTGTTATTTTATACTGTTTACATTTCCACAGCTATACCTCAGTTCCACTAATTTTATTCATACTTGGCAGATACATCCTACTCTGTGGGGAAGGGGTTCGAAACACAGTTGCGTGAGATTTGGAAGCAGACCACCTTGCGTTGGTTTTCATAAAATGGTATAAGTGCCGGTAGTTAAGAAAACAATAGCGAACTACTGAAAGTAAACTTGCCAAGAACTCACAAACAGCCAAACTAAGATGTAAAGTAGACAGATCCGATCTGAGACTCCGATGATTGTGTTAGATGGCATACCTGAACGCCCACGTTTATCGGTATTCTGATGGTACTTTTATGATTTTTCGCTTCATGTGGTTTTAAAGAAAGAAGCCACAAACAATAGTTTTCACGATTTATTGCCTGACATATTTCGGTGCATCTGGTCAGGCGCATCTTGTTATGTATTATGACTGGCGGCACCTTGAGGTCTTGACAGGCGATAGTTTGTCAATTAGAGTTATACCTCTCTATAACACAAAGCCTGGGCTGAGTTTAGAGACCACGTGGAGACCATGTGTTGCCCATACAACATGACCCCTCTCTCAGCTTACCTAGTTTACTCCAGAGGAAAGGTAACACCAATACGTCTGGAACAAGACAACCTGCAGAAGCTGCCGGATCAGCAAAGCAATGCTCTAACTGTCCGCCTGTCAGAGCTTTCATCCTAGACCAGTTGCCGACCAAGCCTTAGGGTCTGGTCTGCCCTAGACATTTAGTCTTTAGGTCGCATATCCTCGCACTACGGTAAGGCGTATGCCCTCCTAATTGCACTCCTCCGCCCGAAGCCGTTGGCACAATGTGAGGTGTCGGTTTTGCTGAGCGTCGCCCAACGTTCGGCGCTAACAGAAAGCAGGTAGTACCATCTACTGGCATATGGTAGCTCAGTCATATCTGACTAATACCTGACACCTTACGTTATATGAAGTGAATAAATGGAATTATACTTTGTCTGATATACTTGAAATGCATAGCCACTGATATTGTTCAAGAATAGAACATTTGTTATCCCCACTGTAATCGCAAATTTAAAACAAAGTCTTTCTGTCTGCACAGAATTGAATGAATACCTAGTCGCAAACGCCTCCGTATATTTGAGATACCGCGAAATATGTAGGCGATAAATCGCGTAAAGTATTGTCTGTGTTTTCTGTTTCAAATTCACCAAGGGAATATATTGTTTTGAATAATATGGTTTTATTACTTTGTTAAAAATATGATACGTTCAAACGTATCAAGAAGAGCTTGACCCATGTACGTATCCTTGGTGTCCGGGGGGGGGGGGGGGGGGGGGTCGTCGCTGGAGCTACGGAAAGAGACGGAGCCATATGGGATAAAAACACGGTGCAATGAAGTCGAACCTGTCGACAATAACGACTTTAAGCGACGCATCCTTGGTAAAGCGATGGATATATTTTGGTCGAAAAGAAAATCCAAACCTGCACATTTCGGGGCGAATGCACTAGCCAGGCGGTTATTCCTCAGACTACACCTCTTTCTCTTTCTCTCTCTCTCTCTCTCTCTCTCTCTCTCTCTCTCTCTCTCTCTCTCTCTCTCACGCGCGCACACACACACACACACACACACACACACACACACACACACACACACAGCTAGGTACTACAGACAGTAATGACAGCTTTGGAATCAACAGAACTACAGATTTGATTATACTCTAAAGAGCAGTGGTTCTCAAACTTTTTTGGCCCATGAACTCCTTCACCATATTTTCAGAACGTCACCCCCCTTCCCCCCGCCCCGCCACAGTATACGTAAAACTGGAAGCTAAATTTACAAAGACAAACTATAACAAGTCTAGACGTCTACATAAAACGTGATTTACGGGTCCACTTACGTTATAAAATGAATTTCAGGAGGGCGAGAAGTACAGAACAATAAAATATGGAGGGAAAAACAATATCAAGTAATCGGTTCTTGTATTAACGTGATCTTGAAATAAGCTTAATCTCCCCCCCCCCCTGGAAACCCTAAAATTCCGCCCTGTGGGGGGGGGGGGCGGAATTCCCCACCGGTTGAGAACCACTGCTTTAGAGGTTCTAGAAAAAGTGGGAATGAAGAGAGAGTTGATGAAAGAAATAAAGAGGAGGCAAGTGAAATATTTTGGCTACGTTAAAAGACATGATACTCTTATAAAAGCCATACTGGGGGGCAAGGATGAGGGCAAGCGAGCAAGAGGTAGACAACGATATACGTTGGAAGATAACATCAAGAGATGGACGAATATCAGCCTGACATAATGTACAGTCAGGGCGAGAGACAGACAGTGTTGGAGCCAACCTTCATTGTGGAGATGGCACCTGATTGATTGATTGGTTTATTGATTGAGATGTGTATGCACGCGAATGATTGGATGGACTCCGTGCATTGTTTACCCCAAGGCCTACAATGCTTTTAAAATGGCCCGGCTACTCCTGTCAACTAGGGCACCCGCCATTACAGCAGGTGTGTAGACCGAAAAGCTCAACAAATCTGCTCAGTTACACCTAATCCCCCCAGGCCAGGCACGAAAGGTCAAGTGTCCAGATAACAGGAAAATCACACACAACTGGACAGGTGTTCAGAGTCTGTTGTCAGAAAATGACGTCATTTGTTTGTATAACCAATGGCTACAGCTTTTTGGTGTGACGTCAGTTGCTTGTTTAACCAATGGAACAGTTGTTCTGCTGTGTAGTTTGGTGTGGACCGTGAGTCACTTTAATTGTACACACGATATCTCCTGAACAGATCCACTCTCCTGAATATATCAGACAAAGGGGGCATCTGCGCAGTACACAAACTCTATAGTGTCCGCGGTTGTATATACCTGCACAGTACACAAACTCTATAGTATCCGCTGTTGTATATACCAGAATCACACGCTATAAATGTTGTTTTTGTGGGTTAAAAGTTAGTTGCATGTCCTTTACAGGACGTCGCAGTCAACCCAAGCATTTTGGGCTGTTTGTGATTTGCTACGCTAGTTTACATTCAGTAGTTTGCCATTGCTTTCTGAACGACCGACGCTCACACCATTCTATGAAAACTAACGCAAGGTGGTCTGCTTCCAAATCGCATGCAGCTGTTCCGAACGCGGTAAGCGGGATTGCTAATCACGGTCGTAATCCCCTCGCTACAGCACCGGCTTGTGTATGTGTGGGTAGCCTTTCTAGATTTAGCCTGGGCAGAGTTCTATTCAACGATTGCCTGACTGAGGTTAATGAAACTAGAACATTATATACTACAATAAGAAAGAGGCAAACAGCTTTCTTTGGCAATGTGATGAGAAGAGAGGAATTAGAGAACATCGTGAAAACTGGAAACATCAAAGGGAAAAGATGCGGAGGCTGACCACGAGAAATGATGCTGGATGGACTGAGACAGTGGCAAGGAGGGAGTATCATCAGCAGAGTTGGTCCAGAACATCAAAGACCCAGATCTGCGGAGACATGAACGCCTACGCTAGTTGGCAGGACACATTATGATAATGATGAGACTTATATCCAGGCTATTCTTTGTTTATTTCCAACAGCCGCTGGGTTTCTAACATGTGAAACGTGGACAATGAGCAGACAAGCTGAAAAATATCTAATGGCAGTGGAAATGTGGTTTCTGAGGAAAATTCAAAGAATACTATGAACAGACAGAAAAACCAATGAACAAGTCTTACAAGAAGCAGATGAACACCGTAAACTAATTAGAGAAATTAGACAGAGACAGTCAAGATTTTAGAACACGTTATGAGAAGAAATAAACTAGAGAACTTGGTGACAATTGCCAAGATTTGGGGGGGGGGGGGGGATAGCGAGAGAGAGAGAGAGAGAGAGAGAGAGGAGAGAGAGAGAGAGAGAGAGAGAGAGAGAGAGAGAGAGAAGAACAAGGGGAAGACAGAGAAGTAAGTTTCTGGATGGCTTGTTCACGTGACATGGTTGAGACGAGAACGCGGAGCTGATCCACGACTCTGGTGATCGTGTGAAGTGACGCTGCCGGTATCTGTAGAGCTACATGAACGTCTGCGCCATTCGGCAAGGCACGCGGTCATGATGTTTGCACACTAACGACAAACTATGAATCGGTTTTTAATTTAGTGCAACAGAAGTTTGTTCAAAGCAAGGCAATACATGCGTCAATATTCTCCCTCACAAGACTGCTACTGGCTGGAATTGTGTTCCCTGTAGTTCTCAACAGACAAATTCAACAGACATTCTAAACAGACATTAGTTGTAGGTTATGATTTGTGTAGTTTAAGTTATGACCTGTATAATTTGAAATTATGTTTTGTAAGAACAAACAGCAATAAAGGATAAACAGCTGAAAGAGAAATAATAAACAGCAAGAAATGACAAATAGCAAGAAAGGACAAATGTAGGAAGAAAAGATAAATAGCTGAAGTGGTAAATAACAAACAGTAAGAAAGGACACAAGGCAAGAACGTACAAAAAAGCCAGAAGAGATAAACATCACGAAATGACAAACATCAAGAAATGACAAACATCACGAAATGACAAACATCAAGAAATGACAAACATCAAGAAATGACAAACCTGGATTCTGAGTATCCAAAAGGCACCATATAGTGTGAGTTTACAGGCACACCATGGGGTCGACGCTGAGTAGTTCCATACAATTGTTCCACTCTGGTTAGATCCGCAGAAGGCGTCATATTCCCGTAGGGAAATCTCAAGGCAACATGAGGAATGGCATAGTGTCCCACATGCGTGGGAGGAGGAGGAGGGTGATACTCCGGCGGTGAGTGTGGAATATCAGTGTAATCGATGGACACAGTTGACAACCTCAAGGCTGGTCGCATGTACACATGTTCAATGTTTCGTGGGACGTAATCCCAAGATTTTGGAATATTCCTTGAGGTTACTGTTGCTGCTTTTCTATCAGCTTTCATCCTCTTCTTCTCCTCTTGTTTTTCTAGCTTTTCAAGTCGTTTCCTCTCCTCCTCCAATCTTTTCTTCTCTTCTTTTTCTCTTTTGATTTCTTTCTTCCAGAATTTCTCCTCTGGGGTGGATCGTGTAAACAGAGAGGGAGTACTAGAAAACAAGCTCTTGGACCTGAGGAGGGAGTTTGATGAGTAGCCGGCGTTCTTCTTGTTTGAAGAATTAGTGGCTGATGGAGGCAGTATTTCATGATCATGGTTATTACTCCCCAACATGGTGCTGCTGTTTGCGGTGATGTTTTTGTCTGACGGTCTGAGGTGTTCTTGATGCGCTTTTTTGTAGATACTGACTACCTCAGCATCGTTGTTAGGGCTGGAGATGCCGATGATTGTGGAAGAAAGTGGACATTCATTATCGTGTTTTGCTGTGTTATCATTTATATTATTGTTGTGGATTGGAGCAGACACTGAAGATTTCCGAACATCAAAAAGACTTTTAGATAGAGTCTTCTTAACTGGTACAGAACGTTCTTTCTCCTTCTTTTTTCTAGAAGAATTCGGCGCTGAACGGGACTGTCCCTTCTTTATATCATCGTCGCTGTCGTCACTGTAATGGGCGTAATAAGTAGATATTAAATTATGATGACTTCCGGTCAGTGTGCGGTCCGCGCGTGCGCGTAGCGAGACTTTAGCGCCGTGAGCAAAAATAGAATTAAATGTTTTCTGACTGATGGCGGGCGAATGAAATCTTTGAAGATTAGTGTCACTGTCAGACGAAGACGAACTAGTCCAACCAGATGTGTTGTCATTTAAAACATCATTCACATTATCACCTTCGATAATTCGGACGTTTTTATTCTTATGCCCACTTGGCTGACGAATTTCACTTTTATGAATATTACTGTTGGGTATAAAACTTACCTGGTTGTTGATAACAGGAGAGTGTGTAAACTTAACCTCGTTACTATCCGAAAGAAAATTTGACACAACACCTGTCTGGATATAATCAGAATTGTAATCGGGATTAACTAAATTTTGTCTTTTATCCACAGGTAATTCAAAAGGAAACGGTAAATGTTGTGAGTCAGGAAGTACATTTCTGCTACTTCCCAAATTAAAATCTGTTGGCGCGGAATTGCCAAAGCTTCTGAACACAGTTACATCCTCGTCAAAGCTGAGCCGCCTCAGTGGGTCAAACGTGGGTCTGTCCTTGTGTTGTGCTTCTTCACACACCGACGACTGCGAATTGTCTCCAGCGCTCAGGTAGCCGTGCGCAAGGTGTGTATTACCCTTCCATTGTTGTTGGAGACGCGTGGAATGTTGTGTGTGTGTGGAGGCAGGGGACAACGTGGGCCTAGTCGCTGGAGCTACAGCCACTTGTCGCGAACGGGGCGGGTAGTTGAATTCCTCGTGTGTCTGGAGGGCTCGTGTAGCGCCGGCCACTAAATCAGCTGGTTCACTGCCGTCACGCGGTTCGGTGAGGTAGTCACGGCTTAAATTACCGTCACATGAGGTAGGCACGGGGTTAATGTCATTAAAACCATCAGCCCTGTATTCACGAAACTGCGAATTCTGGCCACGGTGTCCCGTTTCGAGGCTTTCTACATTATATGTGCTCCTTAACAAGGACCTGAAATCGCTTCCATTGACGTCATCAAAAACAGTGTCCTTCCCCAGAGATGTAATATTGTCAAAGTTTCTCTCTTTTGGCAATACCCTATCTATCGCTGCTTTCACCTCTTTGTGATGTGTAAGTGAACTGGTTGTGTTCCTATTATGCAAAACGGTGCTTTCTATATGCAAAGCTGGGTTTAATCCCCCGCGTCTTTGCTCAGGGATTTCCCCAGGCCCTACAAGGCAAACGCCGCTCTTCTCCGTGTGCACAGGTTCAGGTGAAGTTTGGAGTGCATTGTTATTAAAAAAGTCCAAGCCTGTTTGTAGACGGTCCACGGTGTTTGTTTGACAGTTGGTTCTGCCACTAGACTTGTCATCGGCCCTACTTGAGTGTCCTTCCTTGTGCTGTGGGCTAGGGAAAGCGCCATGAGTGTTAGTTGTCCCATGCTTTCTTTCAACCTCGTTTCCGATCTGCTGACTTGCCGACCGCGAGCTTGTAGAGGAGTCGTCAACGTAAGATGCTAAGTGAATGTGGGTTGATTCAGAAGTGTGCTTGACTGCAACGTTATGTTCTACTATAGAGCTTGACCCCCGGGACCAGTCTAAAGATAAATAGTCATCGGGTGATTCATTATTTTGGCTGGATTTATTGTCCCCAATTTTACAGTCGCCCTGTACATAATTATTTCCGTATTTGCTGTTGATATGGAGGAAAGTGCCAGGCAGGGGCGTGTCTATAGTCTTGGTGGTACTAAAGTCAGTATAATCCAGTGGCGTGTCCACAGAGAGATGGCCATTAATTGTTACAGTTTTATTTGTGGAAATTATCAAAGGTAGAGCAGGTGGCGGGGGAGGCAGGTTGTGTGTAAGTGATGTAGAATTTAGTTCACGCAAATGCTGGAGTGCAGCAACAGAGTTTGTGTGCGTAGCAAAATTACTAGTAGTATGCTTTGGATGCGTGGTGGCATCGAGTGCTGTTTGGCTCCCGATGGTTGTCTTGTAGTTGTTACAATCGTCTGACTGATCACTTACCAGTCCTTTAGCTTTCAGTCTATCTTTTAACTCTGTAAGCAGCGAAACTACGCCTTCGCCTTTGCCAAAGCCTGGCTGGATGCTTGTACCACCAACCTCCATTGGAACAGCTTCATTGTCACCAAAAGCAAATGCATGGTTGTCATTGTCACCAACAGCAAATGAATGGTCCGCATTGTCACCAATAGCAAATGGGTGGTCAAATAGCTTTGGGGTTTCAGGACCCCCGCTCTCAGAGCCAAGAGCGTTGGCAAAAATTGAATCAACGAAATGTTCGAAGTGTCTTTCTGACATTGTTGTTGGGTTTGATTGAATTGAAGGTGGTCCTTCTTGTTTCTTTTGGTGCCTCTTTGCTGCTGCCATTTCTGTGGAGAATAGAAGCTTAGGCGTCGATGTTGCTTCTGGAGAACCGAGTCTCGGTTTTAACGGCGTGCTGAGCAAATTAACAAAAAGTTTCGCTTTCGTGCCGCTTTTGTCTGGATTTTGATATGATGGCATCAAAGCAGATGGATAAAGAGGAGGTGGCGGTGGAGGGAACGGCGATGTTAGTGGAGATGGAGGTGGAGGAAATGGCTGGTATTGAGGAGATGCTGGTGACTGAGTAGGTGGCGGAGGTGGAGGTGGTGGTGGTGGTGGCGTTGGTGGTGGAGAAGATGATGGGAATAAGTGTTGTCGGGGTGACGCTGTAAAGGGAAACACGGGAGCTGTAAGTGGGGTTGCAGCTGAGTTTCTTGTTTCTAGGTGATAATGTCTGCTGACTTCACCTTCGACAGCTTGCGTGGTTCGCAAAGTATCGTCCTGATTTTGTGTGAAATCATTTCCGTTAAGCCAATCTTTGACTCGTTGCAGTTCTGGCGCGGCAGAAGAAGCTCGACCGACCGGTTTCTGCATTTGGTCATGTCCTCCAGACATGCTTCTATCGTAGGTTAAAGACAATGAATCTCTTCTATTTGGGCTCTTTACTTCGTCGAGAAACGCAACCCTTTTCTTTCTGGGCTTATTATGTCGAATAAGAATAGGCCGGACACAGAAGTCTGGGCTTGTCAGACGAATATTGCTGTGGGATTTTTTAGGTGTGAAGCTTCTGCTTCTGTGATGGACATTCGGAAGTGAGCTATAATAGGCAAATGTATCACTTCTGCTGGCCTCACTTCTAAAACGAGGCCGACCTTCTCGTTCTTGACCAGTCACAAAAAATCTTGGAAACAGAAAGTCTGCATTCTGCGGTTGTTCGTGGTGGCTCCGAGGATAGAAAACCGCGGGAAATGAGCCAGCTGGTGACTCGTACACAAATCGATTAGCAAATCCGTAGTTATACGTCTGATCTTTTCCTTTGATCTCTTAAACAGATTGTAGATTTACTTCGTGAAATCCGGTCATTCATTGCTCAGTAGTTTGTGAATCATGTTTTCGATAGTCATGTCTTCGCTTCAATGCAGTGCATATCCGAGGAACAACACTTTTAAACCAAGCGTATAACCCACAAACATAACTTTTTGAATGTCGTATATACTCTCCGAATGGAATGGCTTGAACATCATAAATATGCCACAAACAGAAGATCATAAATATCTACAAAATAAGCACTTTGAATGTCGTATATATTCTATGAATGGAATGGTTTGAAGATCATAAATATCCCACAAATGGAGCTGTTTGAAGGTCATAGATATCCCCAAAATAAACACTTCGAATGTGGTGTATATTCCACAGTTAGATCGGTTTGAAAGTCAAAAACGTCCCACAAATATAACTCTTTGAAAATCGTATATATCCCAGAAAACAGTAGTGTTTAAATGCCGTGTGAATCCAACGAACAGAACTGTTGAAATACCGTACATATATCATAGAAACATAAATGTTTAAATGTCTCGTATATCCTACAAAGAGAACTATTTACATTTCATATATACCGCAAACAGAACCGCTTAAAGTCGCATAAACCCCAGAAAAAAGTACCATTGCAATGTAGCGGATAGTGCATACATAGCAATGCTTAAATGTGGCATATACACTATACTGAACACCGTCTACATATAGTTTACTGCAAAGAGTTAGGCTGTTATAATTTAGTATATTCTATTGACCGCACTGTTCAAATGTAGCAAGTATCCAACATATTGTTTATAGCGCAGGAATGTATACTGTTTACATTAACATGTAGCGTCGAAATTGTATTGCTTAAGTATAGAATACCATGACCAGACAGAAAACAAATGAGTAAGTCCTGAAAGAAGCAAATGAAAACCGTAAACCAATTAGAGAAATTAGATGTTAGTTAGTTGCATTTCCTTTACAGGACGTCTGCAGTCAACATAGGAATTTTTGTTTGCTGTTTGTGATTTCTTGGCAAATTTACGTTCATCAAGATTTAGGGGATAAGAACAAGGCAGCGAAGTAAATATCTGGATGGCTTGGCCACATGCATGGCCGGGACAAGAACACATAGCTGATCCACGAAAGATGGTGAAACATGACCGCCCACTCTTACCGGCTTGGCACATGGCGTATGATGGTCATGTCTGCGGAAAATAGACAGACTAAACGCTATGGCAGAATCACGAACTCTGAGCTTACGGAGAGAAGTAGACAGATTACAGGGAATCAAGGGCGAAAGAAAACACTCTGGCCCTAGAAAGGCCACACATTAGGAAAACTGAGATCGCTAGAAAATCCTTTCTGTGGAAGCCACTAGGCAGGCGAGACCTAAACACATACAGAGAAGAGAATTAGAGACAGGGGCGGGGAGGGCGTGGATGAAGTTGCATGAGATGGGACGACTTGGCCTGGGTTGGCTGAAGTCCTATGTTCCAATGCTGGTATAAATAGTAGATGAAGAAGAATAGTGTGTCCTCATATACCAGTCCTTGTGAGGACTATACCAGTCCTTGAGAGGACTATACCAGTCCTTGTGAGGACTATACAAGTCCTTGTGAAGAGTATCAGTCCTTGTGAGGACTATACCAGTCCTTGTGAGGACTATACCAGTCCTTGTGAGGGCTGTACCAGTCCTTGTGAGGGATATGCCAATCCTTGTGAGGACTATACCAGCCCTTGTGAGGACTATACCAGTCCTTGTGAGCACTATACCAATCCTTGTAAAGACTATACCAGTCCTTATGAGGACTATGCCAATCCTTGTGAAGACTATACCAATCCTTGCGAGGACTATACCAATCCTAGTGAGGACTATAGCAGGACTATCTGAGGACTAAAAGAGTTCAAGACCAGTCCTCTTAGAGAAAGCAACAAACAACTGGAAGCTACTGAATCTGGCAGGTCCTCCGCGGGACCGGTCCTCATCAGGACCAACACAACGCAATAACGAGTATGCCAGTCAGCAAGAGCCCCATAAAACCCAACCGAACCCGAAGAGCATAGAGGACAAAACATGACCATAATTGTTTAGGACTATCTCGAAAGAAAATACAGAAAGGACAATATCAAAATACACTTTAAATAAAAGGACGACTTCAGTTATAACCGCCGCTGCAGAAGCAGGTTGAACTAGGCCGAAATTTTAACACACCCCCCCCCCCCCCCCCCAAACACTGAGCAGAGCTGATTAGTGTGTGTGTGTATGTGTGTGTGCGCACGCGCGCGCGTGCGTGCGTGTGTGTTTTCAAATATGACAGTAGACGGTGCTATATGTTTTTTGTTAGGCGCTCACCAAACCGGATATTGTGTCAACGGCATCGGGTGGAGGGGCGCAACTGGGAAGGTACAAGCTTTACCCTAGCGCGAGGAATTGCAACCTAAAGACTAAATGTCATGGCAGGGCAGATCAGGTCGTAAGCCTTGGTCGCAACTGGTCTAGGATCGAAGCTCCGACAGGCGGACTGTTAGAACATTGCTTTGCTGATCCAGCAGCTTCTGCAGCTTGTCTTGTTCCAGACTGATGTTACCTTTCATCTGGGGTAAGCTCGGCTGGCCGGGAGAGAGATCATGCTGCATGGGCAACACATGGTCTCTACAATTCAGCCCTGGCTTTGTGCTATGGAGAGGTATTAAAAGTGTGATGGAGAGGTATAACTCCATTTTACAAACTTTCATCTATCAAAACGGCAAGGTAGCAATCATATCAAGCTATTCAGTTAGGTTTGGTATGATATTCTTGGACCCAGCTACTGCACCATAAATATAGCTTTGTAACTAGCAATCTGGTTCTTGAAACATATGTATGGAAGTTTCCCTTAGTATTCCGTATAAGATAGACATATGCACGAAAGTTCCTATTGTTTGTAATGTTTGATATTGCCTATTTGCTACCAGTGATCTGGACGAGTGGCTAAAATGGCAGGTTCTCTTTGGGAGACCAGGTTCGAATCCTCGGTAAAGTATGGATTTTGTTCGGGGGGGGGGGGGGAAAGAAGGAGAAAACCCTAATATGTGCAGGTTTTTTTTTTTTTCGCGGCGACTGCACTAGCCATGCGGCCTTAATTCCTAAGGCTCAATACCCCCTCCCCCTTCCCCCGGTCCTAAATCACAAGGTACTATAGGCAGTAGATGACAGTTTGTTTGTTTGTTTGTTTGTTTGTTTGTTTGTTTGTTTGTTTTTGGACAGCTACCCGTGATAGAAGACATGATTCTTGGAAGAAGAGGCTGGACCCAACCAGCACGAAGATGGTCACAGGGCATTGAAGATACCTTGGCCATGACAATGGATGATGAAGGTGGATTGGCACAGGATAGAACATATTTCCGGAGGGCCGAGATGAGAGAGACTTTCCGCAGAGGCCTGCTATATAAGAATGATGCCCATTTGCAAGGGCAGCGGAGTTACGGCCTAGTTCTCAAGATTTGCATGATTCTTTGCCAGAGATAATATATACCGCATCTACGTCACTAGGCTGGGGCACACCGAGAATCGTCGGTCTTTGGAACATCGCTGACTTTACCTGAGGTATGAAACCTGGCCAAGTGAACTAGCGAGACAGTGAATTGTCTGCAATATTAGAAGATGAAAAAGAAGAGGAGGTGGAGAAAGAAGAAGAAGAAGAAGAAGAAGAAGAAGAAGAAGAAGAAGAAGAAGAAGAAGAAGAAGAAGAAGAAGAAGAAGAAGAAGAAGGAGGAGGAGGAGGAAGGAGAGGAAGAAGAAGAAGGATGAGGAGGAGGAGAAGAAGAAGGAAGAGGAGAAGATAAAGTAGTAGAAGGAGGAGGAGATAAAGAGAGAGAGAGAAGAAGAGTACAGGGGGAAGAGACGGGCGGATTAGGAGAAGTAGAAAGAATAGAAATAGGAAGATGATAATGTGGAGTTTTAAAGAGGAACTTTTACCTATGTAAAAAAAAATAATAAGCGTTGATGTTTACAGTTTACATTCAAAAGGAGGCGGACAATGAAGAGGATGAGGGAAAGAAGAAGAAGGAGGAGGAGGAGAGAAGGATGAGGTGAAGTAGAAAGAAAACCAGATGGAGCTTTATCTATACCTATGCAACTCCTAACGCTAAAAGATAAAAATAACCACCGTTAAAGTTTACATCCCAAACCAGGCACAACCAGCATTAATTATTAAAATTCAATCCCCACGTGAAAATCAAGCAGGGTCTAAAACAAATCCGATACACCGGAAAACATCACATGTCCACAACCATTAGCATACACAGCGGACTTCATGTTACACCCTGTACCAGCCACACTTTAAAAACATTCTAGAAATGTTTTAAACTTAAACTCCACAACTCTAAAGTTGAAAGAAGTTAACGGTTTCAAAGCTTCAACAGAAATGTGTTAATTAAGAGGACAAATCGTGGATTATTATTATACAATCTGTGTAACGAGGACAAATTCTTGGGTCATAATTCAGTTATGAAAAGCAGCCTGGTGATGGAAAATCGTGCAGGGACGTGTTTACTAGAGACGTTTATTGACTAGAATGTAAATAGCGACCGCTGCATCTTGTCAATGCAATAGCGCCCGGACTGATCAAACAGTAGTGGCCTGTAAATGTTGTATTGTGGGATGTGTGCAGGAGGGTTGTGTAGCTCTTGCGACGGTTGATGTGGGGCTTTTCTTAGGAATGTGCGGTGTCCGTGTTACTGGGTTGGAACAAATGCAGTGTGGAACATTTTGACTATACTTGGATGTTTGAATCCGGAGATGATGATGATGGTGATGATAAAGACGAAGACGAAGGAAGAAGACAGGGGGAAAAAAGAAATAGAGGAGGAGGGAAAAATGAAGAAGACGACAAGGAGGAGGCAGAAGCAGAACAAGAAAACAAAAACAGGAGGAGAAGGGGGGAGGAGAGAAAGAGAAGAGGAAGAAACAGAAGAGGAAGAAACAGAAGACGGCAAAGAAGACGACGACGACGAGACGGTGGAGGAAGAAACTGAAGAAGAATTAAAAGGAGGGCGAAGACATGGTGAGGGGGGGGGGAAGAAAGAGGAGAAGAAGAGGAAGAATAAAAGAAGGAGGAAGAGCAGAAGAAGGAGGAAGAGCAGAAGAAGGAAGAAGAGCAGCAGCAGAAGAAGAAGAAGAAGAAGAAGAAGAAGAAGAAAATACCAAAATCAGAGAAAAGTCTCACTAACATTTTAAACTCGGAAGCTATAGGAACGCGACAAGAAGATTTGAGTCTAAATCGGGCGAATCAAATATGCGCAAATAAGTCACATTTCAAATATGTTATCATCAGTATAATTAGTATAAAATCTACACAACCACAAGTATATGGAATTCCACACTCGTTTACTTCACAAGAATGTTAGTGAAAACTTGACCAACAAACTCAGAAACTTTCTAGCGACCCACTACACCAAACAACACGACACAGATGGGCTCACAGTCAGCAAAATCAATAACATAAATTTAGCAACAAATTTCCCCACGTTATCCATGCCTATCCATTGGTTTACTCACACAAAGTGAAAAACCGGTGATACACAAAGGAAAAACCCCCGTATATAAATACATGTTATAATGCACGTGAAGATGCCTCAATCAGTATTAACACAGTTCAGCATCATTGAAGAAGGCTGGAACTTTAACACTGTAACAAGACAGAAACAACATCATGCCAGTTGGAAAGCGTGTTTAAAATACTGGCTGCTAATTTAAGACAGGCTGTGGTAGCAGAGGCCGTAATTGATCGACCAGCTCATAAAAGTAATATGCAACCCTTATCGGATGTCGGCAGCAACAGCTGGGACCTAGATGGACATAAAATCGATGTGGGAAATCGTTAAGCTGATACTGATGGACGGGTTAGTCATGGCGTACTGATAGACAGTTGTTTGGTCAGGGCAACTGGAAATGTAATTCTGTACAGATGCTGCAGCAGCAGGAAGGGCGTGGTGTGCTGTGAACATTATTCGTGCTGATAGACAGTTGTTTGAAATGCTGTTGACTGTATATGTACCACGGGCAGAAAAACGAATGAGACTTCCTTCAAGAAACGAATGACAACAGCAAATAGATTAAATTAAATGTAGATAGTTAAGATTGTTTTATCAAGTTATGAGGAGAAACAAACGAGAACACTTAGTGACAATTGGAAAGATTAATTAGAAAAGAGTAGTGGGAAGTCAAAGAGATAAATACCTGGATGGATTTGCCACATAGCATAATAGGTACAAGAATATTTATATAGACCTGAGCCAAGACTCTAGTGATGATGTGAGATGGCGAACCATTACCATTCACGCTTGTCGACATGGCACAGTGATTATGATATTCATACTGACAAACAGTTGTATGGTATAAACTATATAGAATTCCGTACTGATAGACAATTATTTGTTATGTTGTGGGCTGTATCCGTACCGGTAGACAATTATTTGTTATGTTGTGGACTATATCCGTACTGATAGAAAATTGTTTGTTATGTTGTGGACTATATCCGTACTGATAGACAATTGTTTGTTATGTTGTGGACTATATCCGTACTGATAGACAATTGTTTGTTATGTTGTGGACTATATCCGTACTGATAGACAATTGTTTGTTATGTTGTGGACTATATCCGTACTGATAGACAATTGTTTGTTATGTTGTGGACTATATTGTAAGAAGACACTATTATTATTAAGTTTATGGTCGACACTAGGAAGAAGGACATACCACAATGTAATATGCAAGTAAATGGGAATATTCTTAAGCAAGTGAATCGGTGCAAATATCTCGGAACAGTCATAACATCTGATGGGAGATGCTTAAAAGAGATTAGAACAAGAATCGTCATGGCGAAGGTGGCCTTTGCAAGATGAAAAACATACTGACCAATAAAAAGATGTCATTTGCAACGAGAAAAAGAGTGCCGAGGTGCTGCATAGAACGTATACTTTTGTATGGATGTCAAATGTGGGAAATGAGCAGATAAGCTGACAATTATCTGATGGCTGTGGAAATGTGGTTTCTGAGGAAAATGCAAAGAATACCATGGATAGACAGAAAAACCAATGACCAAGACCTACAAGAAACAACTGAAAATCGTAAACTTATTAGAGAAATTAGACGTAGAAAGTCATAGATTTTTGGTCACGTTATGAGAATAAATAAACTTGGTAACAACTGGCAAGATCGAGGGGAAAAGAAGAAGTAGCAGTGGAATATATTCTATAGTTTCTTATTTGGATAGATCGTTTACAGCCGCATTCGCTAGTCGGGTCAGAGACGGACGCCACACCTCTAAACCAGTCCGCCCTCACAGTTATGCGAAATGGAAATAAACAAAAGTAACATAACAACAACAGCTGTCTATCGCGAAGGTATACAACGCTGTCCATATAGAAGTTATGCGAAGTTGTCTATCGAGAAGGTATGCGCAGAGGGGGAAAAAACCAAATAATTAATTTAATACTGATACATAAATTAACACAGGTTAATCATGTGCAGTTTAGGCGGGGCTGTGGAACGTCTGTCAATACAAAAGCCTCGGGGTTATATGACAAGTTTGACAGAGTATTATTTGAAGGAATCTCGCATGCCACAACCAAGTGTACCAGGAAGATATACGGTGTATAATAAAGAGATATCGCTGGGGGAACAGTAAACCTACGGGCAAATTGCGAACAAGGGGCAACCGAGTTTAGCAGTTTTTTAAAACGCATGCATCTTTCCCCATTGCAACATACGCCCCTGAGATCTAAACACTTACTAAACAAGCTGAACAGCGCATAAATGCCTTTGAATATAAATGTTATAGACGAGTTCTAAGAATATCTTGGATAAAGAAAAGAACAAATGCATCCGTACTCAAGAGCTGAATATTGAAGAAAGTTGACTCCATCCATTATGTGCCATGCCGATAAGCGTGGGTGGTCATGTTCTGCCATCTCACTCGATCACCAGAGTCGTGGATCAGCTCTGTGTTCCTGTCTCGACCATGCCACGTGGCCAAGCCATCCAGGTATTTACTTCTCGGTCTTCCCCTTAGTCTCTTCCCTTCGATCTTGCCAGTTGTCACCAAGTTCTTCAAGTCATTTCTTCTCATAACATGCCCAGAAAAGTTTGACTGTCTACGTCTAATGTCTCTAATCAGTTTACGATCTTCAGTTGACTACTAACGACGATAAAACAAAGACAATTGAAATATTTTGGTCTACCACGCATGTCGTAAGAGGCGACTAAGGAGGCTTGATGGTTCCGTCGCACTGCTACTGAGTGAGTGCGTGGCGCGACACTGTGAGCTGTGGGTTTCGTGTGACTGCTTTTGAATCTGCCCAAGTTTTTTTGTGTGGAACGTGACTGCATGTTCGGAGGGATGGCAGGTGGCTATGTCCCAGAGTTGACCGGTTTTTGCCTTATGCAGAAATGCGTGGCTGCTGGGCTTCTGGTTGACTGCCACTGCCATCAACGATGAACTGTATTTTCGTGGACTGTGTGGGTGAACATCTAGGAAACATCCAGATGGGAAAATGACTGCCGATTCCATCAGAGATGAATTGGGTGTTTCGTGGGGGACTATTGTGTTGACATTCTGGCGGCGGCATTATGCACAGTGTATCTGTGCGGGCTGTTGTTTGTCGAGACTCCTGTCTTTTCCACTTTTCACATTGGGCAGTGGGGAGCGTTTTATGTGATATTCACTGGCACAGAAACGGAGCATAATGGGGACGACCCGTTGCTGTGAAGTTGGAACTGCGACTAACTAACTAACTAACTAATATTTTGGTCACTTGAAACGTCATAAAAGTTTGCAGAGAACAATCATATAGGGATAAATGCCCGGGAAGAGAAGAAAAGACCAAAGAGAAGATGGGTGCAGGATGTGGCAGAAGACCTCCAAATGAGTGTATCGGACGCGGGACATCTTGCTTATGACCGAGACGTTTTCGGGACGATTGTTATGGGAGCGAGGTTCTGCAAGGGACACGCTAATGAATGAATGAATGAATGAATGAATGAATGAATGAATGAGAGATGTGTGAAGAACCGACGTCACAGCAGTCAGGACATTTCCAAACACTCTGTTCTCATATTCAACAGCCAGCGAAGAGTTCGAATACTAATGGTACCAACTCAAGTCGTATTATGTGTCCGTCTGGCCTTTCCTCAGAGAACTGAGTGTCAGCCAGATCCTCTGGTCACTCCCTGCAGCAACATTCTCTCCAGACAACGATGGTGCATCCGTTCTTCCACATTATACACATGATCTCAAAGTGCCCCGACCACATCATCCGCCGTATCACGCACCAATACCCTACCCAGTGATGCAGACCCAGCCAATCTGTCCTCCTGCTTGTTTCCCACCACACCAGCATGTCCTGGGGAAAAGATCCAGCTGATTCTCCTTATCTTAGATTTGTTTTTTAAAATTGACGCCTGCCACTTTACACGAAACAAACCTGTCCCATCCTGCTCAGCGCGCCCTGTGAGGTCATTACAGTCACGACATGTGTTTGTGTGTGTGTGTGTGTGTGCGCGCGTGTGTGCGGGTTATAAGCAAGCAGCTATTAGATAAGGGGCGTTCATGATATTTAACTGAATCAGTGCCAAAGGATAATAATTTATCGACACATGCGACCTCCCATATGGACAGATATTGTTTGTTTTGTTTCGTGTGCCTTCCGCATTTTCAATGCTCAGTGAACGTAAATTTACATTATACTACTAGTCCAGTTGATTGTGTGCCATGCTTGATTCTAACCCACGTTTTGTTAAGCACTGAATCAATTAATAGTGTTCTTGTGGCTACAGGTTCGGCGATACTTGCAGCCTGGTACTTTAACCCAGTTCCATGCAGCCATACATGCAAGTTTCCACCAGCTGCTGTTTTATTCAGTTTAAAGCGCTCCTATTATTTCGCTTAGGGCTGTGGTGGAAAAGATGTGGGGCAAGGGGCGCGGGGGGGGGGGGGGGTGTCTCATGACTCTCAGGTTGCGGTGTCCAGGTTTAGAAGGTCTTGAGTTCGATCCCTGTATAGGGCTGGACATCTTTCAAAGAACCATTGGGATTTTATGATATCACACGTCCCACTGATCGCTTGGGTAGTGAAACTGATTCCTAGCCTTCTCGAATAAGGTCGGAAATCCCAATTACTAGGCTGTAAAGCTGCTACCCTGGTCAAACTGATAGGCCCAGTCAACCCACTGACGGGTGGAAAGAATCAGTTGAATTGGATGGAATCTGTCTAAAGGCCAAAGTCGAACACACCGACCTCTGAGGTGCATACCTATGTGTGACGCACTTTCCTAGAAATAAGGGAGAAGGGGAGGGGGAGACGGAGGAAGAAGAAGAAGAAGAAGAAGAAGAAGAAGAAGAAGAAGAAGAAGAAGAGGAACAGCAACAGCAGCGATTTAACGTTTTTCTTCTTCATCCTCCTATCTTCTTCCTCCTTTTTTCTTTCCCATTGTTTCTTCTTCCTACTTCTTTCTTCTTCTTCTTTCCTTAATTTCTTTAGCCATTACTTCCTTGCTTTCTTACTTCCCTCCTTCCAGTCTGTCTTCTTCTTTCGAGGTTTTGGTCATTTCACCAACTCCTGCACCCCTCTCAGTTGTTATCACAGTCGAATATTGCTGTCTTAAGACCCATACACACACCCGCAAGTGTGAAATCGAAAGGAAGGTCATGACATTCTCATCCCAAAAATGGGCTTAAGAACATGACGCAAAATCCTTTAAAAGTACAGGAACCGCATGTTTAGAAATACCATATCAGAACTTCAGACAGAATAACTTGACATGAAATCACACACATAGACACACAACACACCCACACTGAAGTGTATGTATCTGTGTTTATATAAGTGTTGTTAAACAGACGTGGAAGGCCATTAGCGAACTTCTAAAGTATCCCATTCCCTATGTGGGTTCACTGCTTCTCTGCGGGATCTCAGGCCAGTCAATTTGCTGTATATCATATTACGTTGTGGAACCCTAACTTACACGTATCGCGTAATTGAAAACACAAAGTGTCATTCTATTACCAACCCATGGAACGGGCACCAAAAAATTAATGATATATTCTTTTGCGTGTGGTGTACGCATACTCTTCATTCCAATTGACACTATTGTATAGTATGATGTAGCGGAAACGGTGTAACTCATTCAGTCCCGCCAGATGTCTCCTCCTTCTCTTCCTCCTCCTCCTAGTCCGGCTTCTTCTTCTTCTTCTTCTTATTATTATTATTATGATTATTATTATTCCTCTTTTTCTTCTCCTCCCCAAGTTCTTTCTCCTCATATTCTTCTCCCCCTGCTCTTCTTCTTCCTCTTCTGCTACTTCCCCCCCCCCCCCCTCGTCTTCTTCCTCCTCTTCTTGTTCTTCTAAAAACGTTCCCCCCAAAATTAATGATAGATGTTTTGTGTTTAGTGTTCGCATACTATTCGCAAGTCACTGTCATTGAATGTCAGAAAGACAATAATAAAATGCTATATAGAACCAAGGGACGAGAAAGAACAGAATAGGAAGTTAGTTATCAGTTGAGGTATCACCTGTGCACTGCGGAGATGTCCAGAGGTGCTCAGATACAACCTCACCCGCCTCCTCCCCCCACCATAATGTGCATAAGCGTCCAACGGCTGTGTTAGTTGAAGAGGCCCTTCATTCTCCAGATGTACCTCTCGTGTCTGGCCGTGCCAATTCTTACTCCCAAGACTCTCATTTTAGACAACGATGTGGATTCACCAGAGTTAAAGTCCTCCGTTCTCCACATCTCTCTAAAAACTTGGAGGCGATGGATATGTGGTTTCTGGGATGTGTGTTGCGAATACCCTGGACTGATAAAAATCCCCATAGCAGGAATCTTCTGTTGACGAGTGAATTGCTAGAACAATAATATTCTATTAGATTCGAGAGACAGCGTTGGAGATCTATTGCAGCCAACCTTCATTGTGGAGACGACACCTGAATGATTGATTGAGATTTGAGTGCATGGGGGAATTGGTGGCCATTCTGTCCCTCACGTAGCGAACGGCGGGTGCAAGCTTCGAACACTCATACAACGGCGCTCATGCCATTGTTAGTTAACGTCCAAGCCATGACAGTAACTGGCCCGCTCTTGAATTGCTACTAGAGTAAATAATAACTATTGCCTGGAAAAGGTTAATGAATGTAGAACATTATACACAAATATAAGAAGGAAACAGTGTTCTTTGTTCTTGTAATGAGGCGAAAAGAATTAGAATACATCGTAACTGTGAGGTTGGCGTAGATGACTACCATCGATATAATCGATCAACATCCACCAGGGGTCAAGACCTGTAGAGATGCTTGAACGACTACACCAGGGCACTTGATGATAATGATACCTTATAGTGCAATATGATATAATGTTAGTTAGTTAGTTAGTTAGTTAGTTAGCTAGCTAGTTAGTTAGTTAGTTAGTTAGTTAGTTAGTTAGTTAGTTATTCGTGGTTCCAACTTCACGGCAACGGGTCGTCCCTAATATGTTCCGTTCCTGTGCCAGTGAATATCACACAAAATGCTCCTCACTGCCAATTGTGAAAAGTGGAACAGACAGAAGTCTCGACAAACCAACAGCCCGCATAGGTACTTTGTGCATAAGGCCGCTGCCAGAATGCCAACACAAAAGTCCACCACGAAAAATACAGTTCATCGTCGATGGAAGGGACAGTCACTAGAAGAATGACAGAGAACTGCGATGACAATGTCATGAACATGGTCAGAAGAGGGTTAGGCGCCTGGGTTCATCGCCTGCTAAATAAAGGAAAGATTAGACACCTCTTTCTCCGTGCATCCAAGCCTACAAAATGTAATAGCCCTTTCAGATGACTGACCCCTAGCAGAAAATTGCTTCAAGACAAGAACATGACACACGCGAGAAACAGAACATTACAACCACCTCCTCTCTACCACGGATCAATCAATCAATCAATCAATCAATCAGATACTGTCTCCACAATGAAGGTTGGCTGCAATGGATCTCCAACACGGTCTGTCTCTCGCCTTGACTGTACATTCTGTCAGGCTGATGTTCGTCCATCTCTTGATGCTATCTCCCCACTTGTATCGTTGTCTACCTCTTGCTCGCTTGCCCTCAACCTTGCCCCCTCCCCCACCCCGTATAGTTTTTATAAGCGTATTATGTCTTTTAATGTGGCCGAAATACTTCACTTGCCTTTTTTTTAATTTTATTATTTCCTTCATCAACTCTCTTTTCATTCCCAGTTGTTATAGAACCTCTGTATTTGATTGTTTTTGTTTCCATGAAATACGGCATATTCCTCTGTATATCCACATCTCCAGGGCCTCTATTCGACTTTCTAGTTGCTTGTTCATTGTACCACGGAACAACACCAGGACAAAAGAAGAAGTACTACGACAGTCAGTTAAAATGCGCAAGTGCCTACAGATAACCTATGTGTTACAGTAACTGTGAAAGAAAATAAATAGATTTAAAAATAAAAACATAGATAAAATTATGCAAGACGGTGATTGCTGGCACAAAACAATGGAAAGTGCTGGCAGAACTCCAGACACATTTATTGGCTCCACGGGTCAGAGGTCAGGTCGCTGAAAAGTCACAAGTGTTTAAGATGTGAACTTGACACGTTGTTTATGTATGTCTAAGTGGCCAGAGGTGTATCTTGTGTGGTTATCGTGCAGTGGCGTGGCTGTGGTGGTACAGGTAGGGTAGGGTCCACCGTTTTGATAATTATTATGTTTTAACGTGTCAAAGCGTCTCGTGTGTCTTTCTTTTTCTTTTCGTGGACATATCGTCAATAGAACATGTGATACAGCTCAGCGACACTCCCTCTTATTCTTTCTTTGTCTTCTTTTTTCTTCCTCCGTTTTATTCTTCCTTCTATCTCTTCTTCTTCTTCTTCTTCTTCTTCTTCTTCTTCTTCTTCTTCTTCTTCTTCCTTGTCATCCCCCTACTCTCTCCTCCTGTTCCACCACCTCCTCATCCTCCTCCATCTTCTCCTTCTTTACTTTAATTAGGGTGCTGATATTGTGCCATGGGCTCTTTATAATGTATAACTTATTCATTGCTTTATAATGTATAACTTATGCGTTGCTTTATAATGTTATAACTTGTCCATTGCTTTATAATGTATAACTTGTCCATTGCTTTATTATGTATAACTTATGCATTGCTTTGACAAATCTACGCCTGCCTTCTTGTGATCATTTCTCGCTGTTGTTGATTATGGAGCCAAGATATTGAAAGTCTGTTATATTTCAGCATGTTTACTGTTAATTGTGATTTGTGGTTGAGATGTAGTTTTGGGTGAGAAGATTATTTTAATTTTTGTTTTCAAAATTAAGTTCAGAAAAAGATATTAATGCTCTGTGTGTCTGTTGCGGGACAGAATTAACTTTTCTAGTCCCTCGGCCCTGTTTAAGAGGAGGACCAATTCTTCTGCATATTTAGATTCTGAAACTGGATTTCCAGCAATTATGTACAGGGTGTATTTTTAATGACTGTGAGGGTTGTTGAAAATATTGCCGTTCCAAATTTTGTATTTACCTATTATGTTGTATGAACGCCACAGAGGGTGAATACAAAACTTGCAACGACAATATTTTCAAAACCCTCACAGTCATTAAAATATACCATGTATCATAAAAGGATCACAATTGTCATATGTCTCATCATTTTTCTAGTTTTAAGAACGCGGCGTATACATAATTATACAGACAGACAGACAGGCAGGAAAACTGCCATACACGCACGCACGCACTCACTTACGCACATATACACACAAACGCACTCAGTCAAGCACGTATATACACACGCACACACACACACCTACACACAATCGCACACACACACACTCACACACATATACACACACTCACACACATTCCCACACTCACATTCACACACGCACCCTTTCACGCACACATTCACACACACACACACACACACACATTTCTTAAATGCTACATATCCTTTGCAGGACGTTGCAATGAACCCCAACCCAAGGCTGATTTACTGGGCAATTTCATGTTCAGTAGTTCGCCATTCCTTTCTGAACCAGAAGTCAACGTTCAAGTACATCTGACCGGTGTAAGGAACGGCCCCAGCACCTCGCCGCCAGCGCACCGGAAGTTTAAGAACTATGGCGTTCTCATCCTTTTCTCTCTCTCTCTCTCTCTCTCTCTCTCTCTCTCTCTCTCTCTCTCACACACACACACACACACCCACACACAGACACATATATATATATACACCCACGCGTTTGCACACATATAATTCAAGCGGCTAGTATACGCACACCGTTCTCCCTGGTCTAGGAGTTACACGACTTTCTCCGTAATCCCGTATACTCTCGTGACTAACGTGACGTGCATGAGAATTGGTAGTGGTTCTCTTCGGGTCGGTAACTTAGGGGTATGTGAGCCGGTCGCTCAGAAAGCAATGGTAACTACTGAGCGTAATCTTGCCAAGAAATCAACAATCAGCTGAAAGATACTGATGTTGACAGCGATGTCCTGTAAAGGATATGCGAAAAAAAAAAAGTATACGCACACATACACAAGGTGTTTGTGAAGTCTCACTACACTTTATATGTAGAACAGCTGTTTGTTGGAGATTATGCTTTCCATTTGCAAGAAACCCTGTACTACACAACAACACACCCCCCCCCCCCCCCCCCCCATTTCCCAATTAAGAACAACCCCACTAGCCGACATACACTCCCGTGCTAAAGGATTGTATGCCATCTCACGTATTGCACACCCTAATCGCACTTAACAACAGCATCAGGCGACGTAACTCATTACACTAAGCTGTAACAATTCCCACTGAATACAGATTATTCCCCCTCCCTGGGCACACGTAAATGTGGGCGAATGTATAGAACAACTAACGTGTCGCACACACAGTTCAATACTGGATGAAAGAAGCCAATCAATACGTATTATTTCGTACAAATCTGTCAGCTTTGGCTAATTGTCAGCATTCAAATCTACAGGGTGCTTCAACAAGATTATCGACATTTTGAATGTATGTATGGGCTGGCCGACATGTTACGGTACAGTCTCAAGCTCAAAAGTTACCTGTTCGAATCCCAGCGTAAAGCTGGACATTTTTACAAGAAATCTGTGTGTTTTCTAATGGCATCACGCGTCATTCTAGGGCAGTGGGGCAGAATACCTAGCCCTCTAGGTTAAGGCTGAAAAACAGGAGGCTCCTTGTGTAAGGTGAATATCAATCGAGGAAACCTTTGAGGCCACTATGACAGTTCATAAAACAAACACACCTGTATTGTTTGACGCACATGTGTGTTTATTTACGAACTGTCTTGTGTACGGTCAGCACGGTAAACATCCCACGGCGCTTGGAAATCGTTGTGAGGGCAGGTCATAAGACCACTGCTTTGGCAAATTACCGCTGCTCTGGTAAAGTTAGGAAAGACAAAATACACACGGAGAGACTGAGATCGTTCATGGCGAAGCCGAATATAATGATTTCACAATTCAAACATTAGTAGCATGTCCTTTATATAGGCCCTTGCAATCAACCCCAGATGTATTGTCTGTTTGTGATTTACTTGATAGTCTTAGTTCAGTAGTTTGCCATTGCTTTTTTACTATCGAAATCAACGTAAAGCAGTCTGCTTCCATATCGCCCGCAGCTGGTTTCAACCCCATTGACTCAGTGTGACGGGGAATGAAACTGCGCGATTCACTATCCGCTTACGCCACGCGGCTAGTTGATTTATGAGCTACAGGAATTATAACGAGGCGTGGTACACTCCCCTCACATGGAGACGGTCAACTGCAAATTTAAACACATGAGAATACAGGCACCCCCCCCCCTCCCAACACACCCCTCCCCCAATCACTAGATTCCACGGACACCTGCGGGTACGGTGAAGTACCCGGTTATCACCCCAAACAGGTTCAAATGAAGCCACGTGTGTAAGTGGTGGATTGAGTTGCCAGGTGCCAGTAATCAGTAATATTTTAAAAAAAGTATTCAACACAGTTAAATATACATAAAACAAACACCGTTCATGTTTTCAAACTATGTACATGAAATAAATAAATAAATAATTAAATAAATAAAACTTTTTAAAAATACCGGAGAAATAATTTGAAATATTAAATGGCGAATGTCTAGTTGGATGTTATTTTTTTTTTTTTTTGCCTATCATATTTTACAGGACAAAGTTGTCAACAACAGCATTTTACTGCTGTTGTTGATGTCTTGGCAAGTTTACGTTCAGTAGTTTCTCATTGTTTTCTGAACGACCGGCTCTCATACCAACTCGTTAAAACCCAGCGCAACGCGATCTGCTGCCAAATCTCGCGCAGCTGTATTTCGTACGTGAGTATACGCGATTACGAACAACGAACGTCCTTTACCCTTTCTATGAATGGTCATCATCATTCTTGATGGACAAACAACATAACAACAACACAAATATAGAAGTACGAAAATAAGTGGAACGAAAGATAAGGGACACAACTTACCTTTTCACATTGACTAGAGGTGCCAGGGTGTTACGTTGATTAGTTGCCCTTGTGACGATGTTTACATCTCCCATTGATCCAGCTGTCAAAATTAAATAAATAAATACAATTTAATGAATGGTTTTTCGTCGTTCATAGAACTTCTGCGTAGCCTTTCTAGAAATGGAGTTATAATGGCCTACTAATATTTGATACCAACACTTTTTCTGTTTAAATGTAAAAAAAAAAAGAATTTAATGTTGCATATCCCTTGCAGGACGTTGCAGTCAACACCAGCATTTTTCAGGTGATGTTGATGTACTAAGCAAGATTTTACGTTCAGTAGTTTGCCATTGCTTTCTGAACGACCGGCTGCCATACCAGCACGTTATAACACAACGCGACACTGTCTGCTGCACAAATTGGTCGCGGCTGAGTTTCGAACGCCTGGTACTCGGCTCACGAACCGTGTGCGCAAGCCTTTGGCCATAAATTTTACTTATTAATTAAATTTTCTAATTTCATGCTTTGTAACAAATGTGTTTACGTCCTTCCTGGTGAAGATAACTAAAATCAAAACGTCAGTTCGTTGTGTTGCAGTGTAACTTATTTTTATATTATCGCTTCTCGGCCTTTTGGCTAAGATCAAAGTGTAGTATCTGCACTTGATCTTGCCAGGAGCCGGGATGATTACCCAACACAACCGACACACAGGGACGCGGGACCTAATGGGGCGGCTCTGCCCCCTCTGGGAACCGTTGAGCCCTTCTAAAAAAAAATATTTTTATATTATTATCATTGTTATTTTCCACATTGTGATTTCCATTACCCCCCAGGTGCTTTCAATGCAAAGTATGTATGTACACTGTCTGTGTTCACTAGCTCTGACTTTTTCGTTGTAGTCACACAAGCCTTACTGTTGTCATGTTGTATTGTAATATCATGCTGTAGCTGTAACTTCTCTTATCTGACAGAAGTTAACTCATGGTGCCGCCATCAGCAGCATCATAGACAGACAGAAAGTTTATTCGTTCTGTCTGTCTGTCGGTAGGTCGATCGGTCGGTCAGTCGGTAGGTAGGTGGTTGGGTCGGTCGGTCGGTCGGTTGGTTGGTCGGTCTGTCTATCTGAGAGAGTAAGTGTGTGTGAGTATGTGTGAAAGAAAAGTAAAGAATAGATAGATAGATAGATATATAGATACCCCTCTGCCGTGCGTCCACCTTGACGAGGTAGAGGGGCTTGCGCGTTCCAATGACCCCAAGAGCTATGCCGACGGTAGCACTGCTACTGGTAGGGTCACCCATGTCGGACAGGTCAAGGGAGAGGGACCAGACGAAGTGACGCACAAACCTGCTGCCTTGTAGGTAGACTGGGGACAGTCAAAGGCTAGGGAAAGCATCCCGAAAAGTGCTTGTCGAAATCGGATGTACTGAGCCACAAGCTTGACAAAGAAGTGCAACGTAACTTTATCATTTCATGATGCCACAGATGAAAATTAATCGTTATGGTGCTAATCCCGTGAAGTCCCATCAGGCGGTGATAGTGCCGGGCCCCCTGCCTCGAGGGGGTCCACCCATGACTACTGGTGGTCACCTTCCCCTGTGCTGTGGAGTCAAGGCACAGAGGAGTAGGTTAAGAGCTATTGACCAAATACCAAGGACACTCAACATACTACAGTGGAATGCCGAAGGAGTTTATAACAAGAAAGAATCCCTCACACAGCGTCTTCATAAAGATAGAATAGATGTGGCATGCATTCAAGAGACACACCTCAATGCCAATCGCAAATTTTCAGTCAGAGGATATCAGGCCACACGTTTTCGACCGCGAAGGACATAAAGGAGGAGTTCTAATACTTACACGAAATACAATACCTTGCAGCGAAGTATCTGTGATCTCTGACAACCAAACAGAAATTATAGGTGTTGATATAATGATAAAGGACGTGAAAATAAGAATCTACAATCTGTATAGCCCAGCAGATAAGGACCTTACACTCTCAAACATGAAAATAACTGACACAAACTGCATTATTGTCGGAGACTTTAATAGCCGTTCAGAAAGATGGGGATACCCAGATACTGACAAAAGAGGAGATGAATTGGAGGACTGGGAAATAGACTCAAATCTCCATCTACTCAACAAAGCGGATGACACACCGAGCTTCTACTCCAGAAGATGGCCTACCACTTCTACTCCAGACTTAGCTTTCTGCACAGGAGACATCCTCCACAAAATCGATCGCCATGTGCTGGACCAATTAGCAGGTAGTGACCACAGACCAATCAAGCTTGTAATGAATATGGAGTATGTTCCACAGGAGCAAAAGCCCTTGCCTCGCTGGAATTACAAACGAGCAGATTGGGACAGATTTGCCATACTAACAGACAAATATTGTGAAAACATAAATACACGATATGGCAACATAAAGCAAATGGTGGAAAGTCTAAACAAAGCGATAATACAGGCAGCCACTGAGTCCATTCCTAGAGGAGCGAGGAAAAATTACAAACCATACTGGACTGAAGAACTACAAAGTTTGGAGGACAAAGTTGAAGATGCCAGGAAGACAGCAGAGAGAGAACAAACAATTGAAGCGAATATCTCTCTCAAAGCCATCTCAGCAAAATATAAAAGAACAGTAAATCAAACAACAAGAGCCCCTCTGCTGTGTGTCCACCGTGACGAGGTAGAGGGGCTTGTGCGTCCCAATGACCCCAAGAGCTATGCCGACAGTAGCACAGCTACTGGTAGGGCCACCCATGTCGGACAGGTCAAAGGAGAGGGACCAGACAAGGAGACACACAAACCTGCTGCCTTGTAGGTAGACTGGGGACAGTCAAAGGCTAGGGAAAGCATCCCAAATACATGCTTGTCGAAATCGGATGTACTGAGCCACAGGCTTGACAAAGCAGTGCAACGTAAAACCTGCTGCCTTGTAGGTAGACTGGGGACAGTCAAAGGCTAGGGAAAGTATCCCGAATAAATGCTTGTCGAAATCGGATGTACTGAGCCACAGGCTAGACAAAGCAGTGCAACGTAACTTAATTCATGATGTCACAAATCAAAATTAATCGATATGGTGCTAATCCCGTGAAGTCCCATCAGGCGGTGATAGTGCCGGGCCCCCTGCCTCGAGGGGGTCCACCCATGACTACTGGTGGTCACCTTCCCCTGTGCTGTGGAGTCAAGGCACAGAGGAGTAGGTTAAGAGCTATTGACCAAATACCCCGGACACTCAACATACTACAGTGGAATGCCGAAGGAGTTTACAAGAAGAAAGACTCCCTAACACAGCGTCTTCATAAAGATAGAATAGATGTGGCATGCATTCAAGAGACACACCTCAACGCCAATCACAAATTCTCAGTCAGAGGATATCAGGCCACACGTTTCGACCGCGAAGGACACAAAGGAGGAGTTCTAATACTTACACGAAATACAATACCTTGCAGCGAAGTATCTGTGATCTCTGACAACCAAACGGAAATTATAGGTGTTGATATAATGATAAAGGACGTGAAAATAAGAATCTACAATCTGTATAGCCCAGCAGATAAGGACCTTACACTCTCAAACATGAAAATAACTGACACAAACTGCATTATTGTCGGAGACTTTAATAGCCGTTCAGAAAGATGGGGATACCCAGATACTGACAAAAGAGTGATGAATTGGAGGACTGGGAAATAGACTCAAATCTCCATCTACTCAACAAAGCGGATGACACACCGAGCTTCTACTCCAGAAGATGGCTTACCACTTCTACTCCAGACTTAGCTTTCTGCACAGGAGACATCCTCCACAAAATCGATCGCCATGTGCTGGACCAATTAGCAGGTAGTGACCACAGACCAATCAAGCTTGAAATGAATATGGAGTATGTTCCACAGGAGCAAAAACCCTTGCCCCGCTGGAATTACAAACGAGCAGATTGGGACAGATTTGCCATACTAACAGACAAATATTGTGAAAACATAAATACACGATATGGCAACATAAAGCAAATTGTGGAAAGTCTAAACAGAGCGATAATACAGGCAGCCACTGAGTCCATTCCAAGAGGAGCGAGGAAAAAATTACAAACCATACTGGACTGAAGAACTACAAAGTTTGGAGGACAAAGTTGAAGATGCCAGGAAGACAGCAGAGAGAGAACAAACAATTGAAGCAAACATCTCTCTCAAAGCCATCTCAGCAAAATATAAAAGAACAGTAAATCAAACAACAAGAGATTGTTGGAGGGAAAAAAACAGAAAACCTGAATTTTGACAGGGATGGAAAACAAACTATGGAAACTAGTGAAAGCCATGAACAATGAAGGACCTAGAAACAAACAAATAACAATTAAACAAGGAAATGCCTTGCTTACAGGAAAAAAGGCTGCAAATGCACTAATGGAACACTATGCAAATGCAAACCACATTGATATTACAACCGAACAGAAGAAAGCAATCAAAGACAAACAGATACATCATAGAAATACAGAGACAGCAGCAGAATATATGATGGTAAATCTAACAATGGAAGAAATGGAACAGGCAATGAATACCCTAAAAAAGAAGAAATCACCAGGAAAGGATGGAATCACAAATGAAATGCTAATAGGACTAGGCACCAAGGCAAAGAAGAAACTACTAGCAGTCCTAAATAACAGCTGGAAGAGAGGAATAGTCCCACAGGCATGGAAGGAAGCTATACTAATACCAGTCCCAAAGAAAGGAAAAGACCTGGAAGAACCAAATGGCTATCGACCTATCAGTCTACTTAGCTGTGTAGGAAAATTAATGGAACGCATTATCAATGGCAGGCTAACATGGCATCTGGAAGAAACAAACTCTTAACACCACACCAAGCAGGATTCAGAAAGTACAGATCCACTGAAGATCAAATAACCTATATAGCTCAGGAAATAGAGGATGCCTTCCAAGAGAAAAAGCACACACTAGCAGTCTGGATAGATTTAAGAAAAAGCATTTGATAAAGTATGGAAGGAAGGACTGAAAGTAAAAACTGCAAAACATGCATGTTTGTGGAAAATGTATAAATGGATCAGCCACTACCTTGAGAACAGAACTGCCAGGACAAAAGTACAAGGACAAACAAGCAAAATGATGCTGCTGGAGCAAGGTGGTCCCCAAGGAGGAGTTCTTTCACCAACATTATTCCTAGCATATATAAATGACATCACAGAAAATTTTCCAGCCAGAGTACACACATCCTCCTTTGCAGATGACCTAGCCATATGGACATCTGAAGAATATATTAGTACAGCTAACAGCAGAATACAGCAAGCCTTATTAGCGCTAGAGAACTGGTCAAAATCATGGCTAGTGAAGATAAGTGAGGAGAAAACAACATGCACAGTGTTCTCCCTCTCAAATAAAACTCAGCAGCCTAAGCTGGTATTGAATGGAAAAATATTGCACCATGAAGAAAATCCAAACTATCTAGGAGTCACCTTTGATCGTCGCCTGACATGGAAGACACAGGTTGAGAAAAATCGAACAAGAGCAAGGCAGAGAATGGCAATCATGAAAAAGCTTGCCGGTACAACGTGGGGAGCAGATGAGAAAGTTCTCAAGAAGTTATATACTGGACGGGTGAGGCCAGTACTGGAATATGGCATTGCAGCTTGGGCAACAGCAGCTAAGTCAAACTTTAACAAAATAAGTAGAGTCCAAAACCAAGGAATGCGAATCATAACTGGAAGCCTGAAGACAACGCCTATTAATGAACTAGAAAAGATCACTTGTTTACAACCAATGCAGGATAGAAGAGATAGCAGAGCCCAGCAACAAGCAGAAAAATTTAGAAGATTGACAGACCACCCTATGTACAACAGATTTAATGGCTTTGGAAAGGGAAGACTGAAGCGTAGCAACTTTGTAGAAACTGCAAACGAAGGATTAGGGCAGATCCTATACTTAACATATCAACAGTCAAGCCCATACACAATGCACACAAGTTCCCAGCTTGGAGACAGCAGCACACTGCCTGAGATGATAGAAAACATTCCTGGTATTGAGAAAAAGAACACTCAGCATGAAACCGAAAGAAGAGAAATAACCCTAAACTACATAAAAGAACATTACCCAAGCAGGAATTGGACCCATGCATATACAGATGGATCAGCCAAAAATTCAATAGAGAATGGAGGAGGAGGAATTCTCCTAAATTTAAAAAATGGAGTGAAAAAAACACATTCAATGGCAACTGGAAAATTTTCAAGTAACTTCAAAGCGGAGGTAGAGGCTTTGAAAACTGCAGCAGAAATGCTCCTGATGGAGGAAAATAAAGAGAAGCAAATAGCTATCTTTACAGATGCAAAGTCAGCTGTCTCAATACTGAAGAGCAATAACAGCACAGAACTAACTGACCTAAGAGCAGCACTCCATGGTCTATGCCAGAAATCCAAAAAAGTTGTAATACAGTGGATCCCATCACATTGCAGTATACCTGGAAACGAAGAGGCTGACAGACTGGCAAAAGAGGGCGGACGACTACCACAGCCTGACATAGACATAACCTATAATGAGGCAAAGAGGTTGATAAAAGCACTTATAGAACCAAATGGGAATCAGAGCATCCAGGCCATCAGAAGGATGATGCATATTACAAACTCGACCGAAGAGAACAAGTAGCAATCTTCAGACTCCGCACAGGACATAACAGGCTGAAATACCACTTGTTCAATAAACTAAAGATAGGAGATACCGATGAATGTAATTGTAGAACTGGAAAAATGACAGCAAAACATTTGCTGCAGGATTGCCCAACGTATGCAGAACAGAGAAAGATATTTTGGCCCACACCTGCTTCATTTGAGGACAAGCTCTATGGAGATATCAACAAGCTCAAGTTGACAGCAGCTTACTTTAACTACATACAGGTTGACATTTAAAGGTGCATGAAGACCCAGAGGCATGAAATGGAATATTGGATAGCAAATCCATTATGTGGAAAGTCCAAATCGAAAGCTCGCTGTGTGGGCTTCATAAAGGTGGAAAAGTGTCCTAGTGGCACGAAATGGAATATTGCTTGGACAGCAAATCCATTACATGGAAAGTCCGAATCAAAAGCCCATTGTGTGGGCTTCATAAAAGGTGGAAAAGTGTCCTAGTGGCATGAAATGGAATATTGCTTGGATAGCAAATCCATTACGTGGAAAGTCTGAATCAAAAGCCCACGGCGTGGGCTTCATAAAAGGTGGAAAAGTGTCCTAGTGGCACGAAATGGAATATTGCTTGGATAGCAAATCCATTACATGGAAAGTCCGAATCGAAAGCTCACTGTGTGGATGTCATCTGCAGACTGCATACTTCTGGTTTCCGGAAGAACAGCCTATGGTGAACGGAAGGCCCAATATACGGAAGTGAGGCTAAGCAGCCATGTGCAGGACGTGACGATTCCTTGGGTGAGCCCAGTACCAGAGCGCTATGTATCGGCTCTGCAAGTATGGAAGCCTCCTTGGATGGCGGGGAATGCCCATGGTCTGCCCCTGCCTTCCCTTGAGGGCTGACCAGTATCTTTGGCTGTTCTATATGGACCAGCTGGGATGGGGGATAACACCACAACAGTGAGAGTCAAACGTCCTAAGAAACCCCCGGGAAGGTTAACCCGGTCAACAAATGCCCGCAGGAGTCGGATGTGTCGGCCTAACGGCGCAAGAACGCAGCTCTGCTGTAAACAGGCACAACGCAATCACATCCGAAAAAAAAACTCCGGATGAACGAAGAAGAAGAAGAAGAAACAACAAGAGATTGTTGGAGGGAAAAAACAGAAAACCTGAATTTTGACAGGGATGGAAACAAACTATGGAAACTAGTGAAAGCCATGAACAATGAAGGACCTAGAAACAAACAAATAACAATTAAACAAGGAAATGCCTTGCTTACAGGAAAAAAGGCTGCAAATGCACTAATGGAACACTATGCAAATGCAAACCACATTGATATCACAACCGAACAGAAGAAAGCAATCAAAGACAAACAGATACATCATAGAAATACAGAGACAGCAGCAGAATATATGATGGCAAATCTAACAATGGAAGAAATGGAACAGGCAATGAATACCCTAAAAAAAGAAGAAATCACCAGGAAAGGATGGAATCACAAATGAAATGCTAATAGGACTAGGCAACAAGGCAAAGAAGAAACTACTAGCAGTCCTAAATAACAGCTGGAAGAGAGGAATAGTCCCACAGGTATGGAAGGAAGCTATACTAATACCAGTCCCAAAGAAAGGAAAAGACCTGGAAGAACCAAATGGCTATCGACCTATCAGTCTACTTAGTTGTGTAGGAAAATTAATGGAACGCATTATCAATGGCAGGCTAACATGGCATCTGGAAGAAAACAAACTCTTACACCACACCAAGCAGGATTCAGAAAGTACAGATCCACTGAAGATCAAATAACCTATATAGCTCAGGAAATAGAGGATGCCTTCCAAGAGAAAAAGCACACACTAGCAGTCTGGATAGATTTTAAAAAAAGCATTTGATAAAGTATGGAAGGAAGGACTGAAAGTAAAACTGCAAAACATGCATGTTTGTGGAAAAATGTATAAATGGATCAGCCACTACCTTGAGAACAGAACTGCCAGGACAAAAGTACAAGGACAAACAAGCAAAATGATGCTGCTGGAGCAAGGTGTCCCCCAAGGAGGAGTTCTTTCACCAACATTATTCCTAGCATATATAAATGACATCACAGAAAATTTTCCAGCCAGAGTACACACATCCTCCTTTGCAGATGACCTAGCCATATGGACATCTGAAGAATATATTAGTACAGCTAACAGCAGAATACAGCAAGCCCTATTAGCACTAGAGGACTGGTCAAAATCATGGCTAGTGAAGATAAGTGAGGAGAAAAACAACATGCACAGTGTTCTCCCTCTCAAATAAAACTCAGCAACCTAAGCTGGTATTGAATGGGAAAATATTGCGCCATGAAAAAAATCCTAACTATCTAGGAGTCACCTTTGATCGTCGCCTGACATGGAAGACACAGGTTGAGAAAAATCGAACAAGAGCAAGGCAGAGAATGGCAATCATGAAAAAGCTTGCTGGTACAACGTGGGGAGCAGATGAGAAAGTTCTCAAGAAGTTATATACTGGACGGGTGAGGCCAGTACTGGAATATGGCATTGCAGCTTGGGCAACAGCAGCTAAGTCAAACTTTAACAAAATAAGTAGAGTCCAAAACCAAGGAATGCGAATCATAACTGGAAGCCTGAAGACAACGCCTATTAATGAACTAGAAAAGATCACTTGTTTACAACCAATGCAGGATAGAAGAGATAGCAGAGCCCAGCAACAAGCAGAAAAATTTAGAAGATTGACAGACCACCCTATGTGCAACAGATTTAATGGTTTGGAAAGGGAAGACTGAAGCGTAGCAACTTTGTAGAAACTGCAAAACGAAGGATTAGGGCAGATCCTATACTTAACATATCAACAGTCAAGCCCATACACAATGCACACAAGTTCCCAGCTTGGAGACAGCAGCAACTGCCTGAGATGATAGAAAACATTCCTGGTATTGAGAAAAAA
>JACEFZ010027719.1:122500-170000 GCA_014155875.1 Cepaea nemoralis
CAGCAGAAACTTCATTGGGACAAATTATTTTAAAAGGTCAAAGACCAAGTGCGCTGGTAAAGTTGACAGAACGGTGCGCTGATAATGTTAGACGCAAGACTGGGCGAGGCATCTACTCCTGCGCTCGACATCTTGCTAAGTGAGGGAGACTGACCACCTAGTAGTAGTAGTAGTAGTAGTAGTAGTAGTAGTAGTAGTAGTAGTAGTAGTAGTAGCAATAGCAGTAGTAGTAGTAGTAGTAGTAATAGCAGTAGTAGTAGTCGTAGCAGCAGTAGTAGTAGCAGCAGCAGCAGCAGAAGCAGCAGCAGCAGCAGCAGCAGCAGCAGCAGTAGTAGTAGTAGTAGTAGTAGTAGTAGTAGTAGTAGTAGTAGTAGTAGTAATAGCAGTAGTAGTAGTCGTAGCAGCAGTAGTCGTAGCAGCAGTAGTAGCAGCAGCAGCAGCAGCAGCAGAAGCAGCAGCAGCAGCAGCAGCAGCAGCAGTAGTAGTAGTAGTAGTAGTAGTAGTAGTAGTAGTAGTAGTAGTAGTAGTAGTAGTAGTAGTAGTAGCCCTTTTCAAAAACTGCCAAGTCAACCTCAACTTACATCTTATTTTCAGTGTGCCAAATTAAATTTTTTTTTTTTTTTAAAATGAGGAAATAAGTCTCTAACAAACTAAATTAACATCAGAAAGATTAACTCAATGAAATTTTGTTTCTAATTGTCAATGATACAAATTCGCTAAAAGCCAGAAATTCTGCACTTAATGTTCAGTGATTAACATTTTACCGAAAGCTAGAAATGCTACTTTTTAATTTCAATGATATCCTGCAAACAGAAATTCTGCATTTTGTAGTCGATAATTACTAATTTTGGAAGCTGCAGTAATGGAGTGCTATCACATTTCCCTGGCGTCCCGCTTGAGCGTATATTCAAATAGCCTTTGGGGCAGAATATTTTTATTATTTTGAATAACGAAGACACAAACAATAGATTGCACGATTTATTGCCTGGCATATTTCGCTGCATCTCGTCAGGTACATACTGCAGAAATTACACAACTTACGTGAAATTAACTAGATAAATCCTTCAAGCTGAAATATACACATATTCGCACAGTAATGTCACTTATCTACCACGGTAATTTTAAGCTGACTAACATGTCTTTCTGTTTGCACAATTCTGGCTTGCGTTGATAGATCATAATTGCTTCTGCAAATTTTAACAAGCGAGTATTTTTTTAACAAGTGCTTGCTTGCTTGTGTTCGTTGGCTTGAGCTCCAACGTGAAGTCCTGTATGTCGGATGAAGGCATCCTGTTGTCCAACATCAGTGTGATGTCATACAGGACCTGAGTTTTGCGTGAGTATCCGTTGTCCCATGTCTGGCTTATTGGTGTGCAGACTGGTGGTTCCTCGCCGTACAGGCAGAGACACTCCGACTTCGGAGGATTTTTAACAAGTAACTCAAAAAGTAACTCTCAAAGTAACTGATAAATTTAACAAGCGAGAAAATTTGCAGAAGCAATTATGATCTATCAACGCAAGCCAGAATTGTGCAAAAAGAAAGACATGTTAGTCAGCTTAAAATTACCGTGGTAGACAATCGACATTACTGTGCGAAATTGTGTATATTTCAACTTGAAGGATTTATCTAGTTAATTCACGTAAGTTGTTTGATTTCTGCAGTATGTACCTGATGAGATGCAGCGAAATATGCCAGGCAATAAATCGTGCAATCTATTGTTTGTGTCTTCGTTATTCAAATTCACTACGGGAAAACATTGTTTTGAATTTTTATTATTGACATCGGCTGCCAGGTTGGCCCAGCTAGAACTGGTACCAGGAAGTTGTATTAGAAGTAAAAGAGACTGGCATGATATTGACTACATCACCCATCTAGTGCCACGTTGTCAAAAAATATGAGGCTAGTTTCATAAACTCCAAATAGTCTAAAATAGGCTAGTTGTTTTATAACTCTAAATGGTCTAAAATAGACTACAAATGGTCTAAAATATGAGGTTAGTTTAATAAGATCATCATGCTGCATGGCATGAAAAGGCATCCTTGAACTATACTATTTGGGCTTTTTTTTGGAAAGGGGGGGGGGGAAGGGAGGGGGGTTACTAATTTATTAGAAGCTGAGAAGTATTAAAACAACAATAAGAAAATGATAAACAGCTTTCTTTGGTCATGTCGTGAGAAGGGAGGCATTGGAGAACATCGTGACAACTGGAAAGATCAATGTGAAAAGAGGCAGATGCAGACCAAGAGAAATAATGCTGAATGGAATGAGAGAGTTGCGTGGAGAAATATCATCAGCAGTTGATCCAGAACATCAGATACCGCGAACTATGGAGAGAAATGAACAATTGTGCCAGCTGGCAGGGCACTTGATGATGATGACGATTAGAAGCTGGAAATTCTGCATCTAGCTTTCAGTGATTCTTAATTTCTGAAATATTGGGAGTTCTGCTCTATAGCTTAAATAATTTCCTGTTTTTTAAAGTTGAACATTCTGCATCAAATTTCCAATGATAACCACTTTGTTGTTGTTGTTGTTGTCAAAATTTGAAATTATGCATCTAATTTTCAACGATACTGAACTTAGTAAACAGAAATAGTAATAATAGTAACCCACATTTAATATTCAGTCACAATGAATCAAGATGCATTACAACATGCATAGAAACATAACCCAGGCATGATTCAAATAAAAATGTCAGCAGAGAGCTTATCTGGCATATCATTGATTGAGAAATTGATTAATGCTGCATTGACAAGCATGTTAGTTAGAAGAGGTTGCAGGTCATAGGTCATGCAGGGTCAGGGAGCATGCATTTGGTGATTGGCTTATAATGGTAATTTCAGGGCATAAACTTCAGTAAATGTATAAAGTAATATGACTTTACATGTACTAGCGTCTTTCTTAATCGTCTCTTCCTACTCTTCCATTTAATACTCATCTGCTGTTCATCTCATCCTCATCCTTTCATCTCCCAATGAACTATCAACCAACTCAAACCAAGACATTCCTAAACTTGCTAATGAAGGATTAGATTTGGCAGCTAAGTTTCCACAGGATGAGGCCGCCAGTCTCACGCCAAACCCTCCTTAGTCACCTCTTATGATATGAATGGTAGGTTACACTGTTACTGTTCTATGCCTCCCGGTAACACACAGGCGTTATCTACTACTACTCCTCCATTTCCTCTTCTGTCTACTCCTCCGCCTCCTCCACCCCCCACTTCACCTCCCCCATCATCCTATCTTCTATGGTCTCTTTCTGCTTCTTCTTCTTCTGGTTTGTTGATGTTTGGTAATGCCGTAACTGATTCAGTGCAAAAAAAAAAAAAAAAAAGGTTTCGACCAAACACTGTCACAATCAAACGAACAAGTATGAGAATAAATTTCTGTTCACTGAGCACTGAAATTGCGGAAGATAACCACGAAGCAAAACAAATAACACTGCTGCTATTTAGACGCAGACCGCCTTGCGGTGGTTTTCAAACAATATTATGAGTGCGGGTTGTTCAGATAGCAATGGCAAACTTCTGTTTTTTTTTGTTTGTTTTTGCCTACCCTATTTACAGGATATCACTGTCACCACCAGCATTTTACTGCCGTTGTTGATGTCTTGGCATGTTTACGTTCAGTAGTTTGCCATTGCTTTCTGAACGACCAGCTCCCATACCAACACGTTAAGACCCAGTGTGACACAGTCTGCTGCCAAATAAGTCGCAGCTGTGTTTTGAACACAGGTAAGCGGGCTTACGAATCCCGTCCGTAAGCACTTGGCCACGGAGACCGGCAATGACAAACTACTGCATATAAATTTGCCAAGATATCAAAAACAGCCAAAAAATTGTTGGCGTTGACAGCAGTATCTGTAAAGAATATATACAACTAACTTTGGTTCTGCCTGTTAGGAGTTATCTCCTATCAAAGGAGAAGTAAGAACTTTCTTCCCTCCGTCAGCCTATGGGACACCCTTCGGGGAGGTGGAGTACCTGTTTATTCGAGGAGGCAGGTTAGACGAGACCGAATTTGGAATTGTTTTTTTTTTTTTGGGTGGGGGGGAAATTGGAATTGGAAATACACCCCAGGGTGAAAAGGAAAATTATAATTGATAGAATGTACAATGAAGAATATAACTGAGAATTCTGTATTGTTTTCTCATAACATCAGTATCAATTAATTCATGCTGCAGGCAGAGTTGTATATAAAAGTGAGCATGCTGTGAAATTGGTAGCATTCAGTAACCTTCAACAATTTCCCCTCTTTTCAAGGAGAGTTCTCCAGGTGCCTGAGCTACGAAAGATTTTGTGCAGACATAAGCTGAAGACCCGGACACCAGCATGAGTCCAGCGGGCAGAGGATGGGAAATATGTGACTGGTCTTTTTACCATAGTGGTGACAACTGCTAGTCCTGAGTAGGTTGAACATTTATATGTTCGGTTAAATGTCAGGTATATTTTACATGTCAAACAAATAATTTAGTAGTATCCAGTTCTGCATTGACAACCACCGCAGCTTCAGGCATATTTCACACAAACTCTGGGGGTTTTTCCTGGCTTTACCCTTGTGCTCTGAAGGTCACAGGTTCATTTTCAGATTGTATCGTTGGAGTATAGTTTTTCTTTCCTTCCAGAGATCCTAGAGGGTTAATGTCATGGATCAACTGTCCGTGAGCATCGCCCATGGCCGAAACCGCAGTTGCCAAATGCGAGAAGCACAATATCGGCCAGGTCCAGGAGAATAGAGGTTTCTCTTGGGCTAGACACTTTGTGTTTGACCATGTCGAGAGTGGACCGGGTCAACTTACTCATGGCAGTTATCACTGGAGCTACAGAGTTCATGCTTTGTGCATTGCTCTTAGCAATATGCTTGTTGTTCTGCAGAGAGAGAGAGAGAGAGAGAGAGAGAGAGAGAGAGAGAGAGAGAGAGAGAGAGAGAGAGAGAGAGAGAGAGAGAGAGAGAGAGACTGAGCCAGAAGTGTTACAACCTGATGCAATGAAGTACAAAGTCGATCCTTTGACCTTAACCTTTTTTAAACTTTTTGACCTCCACAGACCACGAATGAAAAGAGTTAACTGATGAAAAACTACAATCATCCAATGAATAATAGAAACAAAACAGAAATTGGATCCTGTGATCTTCGCAAGATCACAATCATTACTTTTTAAAAGAGTTATGTTGTATATATCATTGCACATGTACACATTACAATAAATTACGATTACTTGCTTGTCTGCAACTATGACCATTTGGAGACACATTTGTGCTGTGCATGGGAAATGAACTCCTCTAGGTCATCAGTCTTTCTATCATCGATTATTTCCCCTCTCCCCTTTCCGTGCTGTCACCCCACTTTAGTTTTCCCATGCTATGTTTTATTTCCTCTTGTGTGACCATGTCTTAAATCTCTCCATGGTTTATTTATTTATTTGTGTGTGTATGTGTACATCCTTTCTACAGGACCTCGCTGTCAACACCAGCATTTTACTGCTGTTGTTGATGTTTCGGCAATTTTACATTCAGAAGTTTGCCATTGCTTTCTGAATGACCGGCTCCCATACCAACTCATTAAATCCCAGCGCAACGCAGGTCTGCTGCCAAATCGGTCACGGCTGTGTTTTGAACTTGGGTATGCGGGCTTACGAATCGCATCCGTAAACCCTTCGCCACGGAGATTGGCCTGGTTTATTTTACCTGTCAAAAACTATCATCTACTGCCCATAGTACCTTACAGTGTAGGGCAGGGGTGTCTTGAGCCTAAGGAATTAAGGTTGCGTAGCTAGTGCAGTCGTCACGAATTATGCAGGTTAGGGTTTTCCTTTTGCATCCAACAGAAAAATCCACACCTTACTGAGGATTCAAACACAGGTCTCTCAAAGGAGAACTCGGCGCTCTAAGCCACTTGGCCTGCCGCTCCCTGGTTTATTTTACCACTTATAACAAATCTTCATTTCTCCTCTTTCCCTGGCTCAACTATCACTTCCTGTTCAGACTGCTGCAGATACATGGCTCTATGCCTTGATCTTTCACTTCTCTGGATCTGTCTCGTACTCAGATACACATCTTTCATTTCATTGTATTATTTTGTTTATTCAATGCAGCTACACATTTATATATCTTAACTGATTCAGTGCCAAAAAAAAGGTAAGTTTGGACCAAACATGGTGCACAATCAAATGAACAAGTATCCGGGAAGGTTAACCCGGTCAACAAATGCCCGCAGAAGTCGGATGTGTCGGCCTAACGGCGCAAGAACGCAGCTCTGCTGTAAACAGGCACAACGCAATCACGTCCGAAAAAAAACTCCGGATGAACGAAGAAGAAGAAGAAGAAATGAACAAGTATTATAATGTAAATTTCCATTCATTGAACATTAAAATTGTGGAAGATTACGCAAAACAAAACAAATAACAAGATGAATCTATAATGGCAATATACGAGGCACGTTTTTTAAGTAAGTCCCGTTTTGACCACACCGACAAACACGGATGGAAAACGGAAATGTGCATATGCAGTATGTTTATGTGGTTCATTAGCTAGCTGTGTGCTATTTTTTCACTGTCGAAATCTTGTTTGATGCTGCGTGTTAGTGATTTATAATGAGTGCAAAAATAAATACTCCCGCCAGCTGCGAGGTTCGTGCTGCCATCCGTTTTTTGCTAGCAAATAACAACAGTGCTGCACGATAATGCCCGACCTCATGCGCGTATGGAACTGTTCAATCGTTGCTATAAAATTTCACTGGAAAATTGTTGACCACCGGCCCTACAGCCGTGTTTTTTGCTAATTTGTTAATCTATTTTTGTTTGTTTGTTATGTGCTGACGAAGGCTTTGGCCGCAAAGTCCATTGTTTTTTGTAGTCGTGCTTTGGTAAAGCTCTCAATCTACTTCTCGTTTTTCAGTGATTCATTCATTCAAACTGATGATGAACTGCGGACAGGCGTTAATGAATGGTTCAAGACACTGGAATTAAGAACCTGGTGCCACGATACCAAATATGTGTTGAAGTCAATGGTGACTATGTTGAGAAATAATATAAATGAGTGGTTCACTTTTGGTAGCAATAAATCATTTTTATATATGTTTTGTTTTTAAATTTTATACTGGGACTTACTTAAAAAACGCACCTCCTAGCGAGTGAAAGGTAGAAACGATATAAGTGAGAAGATAACACCTGTACTCTGTGACCCCCAGCTATAACAGCAATTTGAAACTGGTATTATCTTGGCCATACTACATCCCAGGAAAATTGTCTATTGACCCTGCCAAGGGAGTTTTCATGTCTATCCATATGGGTAAGGTTGAAGGCAAGTGAGCAAGAGCTAGACAACGATACAAGTGGGAAGATAACATCAAGAGATGACCGAACAGCAGCCTAACAGAATGTACAATCAAGACAGACAGTGTTGGAGATCCACTGCATCCAACCTTCATTATGGAGTCAGCACCTGATTGATTGATTGAGTGATTGATTGAGTGATTGATTGATTGATTGATGCACATGGGATCTCCGGTAATTCGCCCTTGTCTGGGAAGAACATGTATTTGATCCACTTCTACCGACAGGAAAGTACTGCCATAACTATGATGCCGAAATTGAGGCAATCAAGATAGCAACAGAGAAATTACTAAATAACAGCAATGGTACACAACCTGTGGTGCTACTAACAGATGCAAAATCAGTACTCGAGGCGCTCCTGTCTGGGAAATTGCCAGTACTAAGGACACTACTTTCTGAACTTAGCAGTCAACATAGGGTCACCATACAGTGGATACCATCCCACTGTGGAGTACCCGGAAACGACAGAGCTGATCAATTGGCTAAGGAAGGAGCCAAAGAAGAACAGCCTGATGTGCCCGTTACATACCACCAAAAGAAAAGAATGATCAAATCAGTCAGAAGGCCACCAAAACCTACTCAAGACGACTACCACATTATGGACAGACCAGAACAGGTCATTCTTCTGTGCCTCAGAACAGGGCACAATAGATTACGCAACCACATGTATACAAAATTCAAGATTGGTGAAACAGCCATGTGTACATGTGGATTGGCGTCACAGACAGCAGAGCACATACTCCAAGACTGCCCAAAATATAACATATCCAGGCAAACCTTCTGGCCTAGAGAGACGACAGTGGAAGATGGACCGCTGAATGAACTAAAAAAGACTGTTAGATTCATACAAGAGACAACATTGCAGTTATAAACATATTTCAGGCGAACGAAAGAAGAAGATCCACTTCTCCAGGGGGAATTTGTAAACAAGTAAAGGACTCTTTTACATAAGGCATTTTGGGTGCATGGTGCTAGCGCCATATTTGTATAAACCAATGGGAACTCAATGAGAGATGTGGTCAATATTAGACTGGGCATCTTTACTTCCCAGGAATCTTCTGGTGCCCATTTAGACTGAGTCATCTTAGGAGCCTGGGTCCATTTTGTAAAAGTTCACCCCAATAGGGATTCAAATACTTGAAACAACAGGGCCGGCAGACAAACATGCTAGCTGCTGTGCACCCAGTGGGACATTCAATCCACTGATAGTCATCAAGTACATTCATCGTTTAAGACATATCCAGCCACAACAAGGATATAGATAAGTAACTTTTGCATTTTCATGTAGTTGTCGGTTTGTGTTTGTTTATTCTGTGCTGACAAAGGGGTTAGCTGTAACGTCCATTTTGTTTCTTGTAATCGTATTCTTGTAAAGCTCATAATCCACTTCTCATTTTTTGGTGATTCATTCATTGCCAGTGGGACATAGGCTGTCCAAAAATTTCCCCGGAAATGCTTGCTTGCTTGCTTGTGTTCGTTGGCTTGAGCTCCAACGCAAAAGTCCTGTATGTCGGATGAAGGCATCCTGTTGTCCAACATCATTGTGATGTCATACAGGACCTGAGGTTTGCGTGAGTATCCGTTGTCCCATGTCTGGCTTATTGGTGTGCAGACTGGTGGTTCCTCGCCATGCAGGCAGATACTCTCCGACTTCGGAAGAATCATCGATCCTACCGATGTTAGCCAGGTCCCCGAAGAGACCTGTTGCCCAGGACGCACGACGTGGACATGTCAGCAGGTCTTGGCCAGTATATATCCCGGCCCTGGTGCCTTGGAAACACCTCTGCGTCCCTCCCCGGAAATAACATTAACCTGAGAATAATGTCCTTAGATCTTTCTTTCTTTCTTTCTTTTGTCCTTCACTGCTCTATACCACTAGGTGTCGTGGGCTTGTTTAATGATTGGTTCACGAACTAGGGCTCGCTCTGTCACTTGGTATGCTGAGATGTAGTGGGTTTTTAAGTTGTTGATGATGAAACAGGGAAAACAAAATGAAGATTATGGACCAGAGCAGGACAGCATCAATAAGATGGGCAGAAACCAGCAGAATAGAATCTTCACACTCAGAAAAAAGGTCCCAGTGGACTCGGTGACATCTTTACCAAATGGGTATTGGAGATTGTGCCACTGGCAGTTGCTGGACACTAAAACACACTTCAGAGCTCAACTGACAAGACTGACCAGCATTTGCCAGACAACTGACAAGACTGACCAGCATTTGCCAGACAACTGACAAAACTAACCAGCATCTGCCAGACAGAATGGGGATATCGCTCACAGGAGCGATAAAATAATAAATGGTCAGGGATCTGTAAAGAATAAAAATCTCCTTAGCTGTGTCTCCATCTTGAAGTGGTAGAGAGGCTTACAAGTTCCTATGATCCCAAGAGCTATGCAGAGGGTAGCATAGTTATTGGTCGCTATACCCATATTGGACAGGTTAAGAATAGTGACCAAAAGGCTAAGGAAAAGGTGCAGGAGAAGCAAAAGGAGGAGCAGTAGGAGTGGGAGAAGATGAAAATGAGGAGCAGGGAGGGAGTTGGCTAACAGGAGGAATAAGCAGCAGAAACAACATCTGAAGGTAGGTGGAAGAATGAAAAGCTGCCCTTAAATGGATTTGAACCTGCTACTATTTTTAGTTAGAGGCAGATGCTAAATCTCTGGGCCACTCCAACCCTCCTAGCAAACTAGTGAATTCTTACGATGCACATACAACATTACTCACCAGATCCTGAGCTAGCCACACTGATGGAACAAGCTGAGTCGGAATCAGCTCCCAGGTGATGTCTTCGGACCACTCCACCAAAAGGAGAGGATGCTGCAGATGTGGATCGGCTGTCTAGTCCCGCAACATTTATCCGAGGATCACTGCGGCTTCTCAATAATGCTCTCAGAGATGGTGTCAGTGATGCCCCTTTTCGGCGATCACTGAACTGAGGGATTTCTCTGTAAGGAACTGAAATTAGAAATATATATATATATATAATAGAAAGACTAGAATTTAGACATCTGGCAAATAAATTGGATGTATGGTAGTAATTTGTGGATGCCTCAAAACCTTGGGAACTTGTGTGGATATAGTATTCAGGACAAGCAGCTTTAGGCAGAAATGAAAGAGTTAATATAAGTAGGTAAAGTAAAGGCTGAGGGTCACTGTAGCATAGTGGTAAAGTTACCTGCTCATGCTCTGATGGCCGGAGTTTCGTTTCCACTGTCATTTGGTTCACAAGTGCAATTTACTCACTTACTCCTGGTGGTTGCCTCAGGAGCTACAGAAAGACATCAAACCATACAGGATGAAACTCGGTGCAATGATGTTAATTCTGTCACCTTTAAATCCATTTTAAACCTTGTACAGAAAAGGATAACACGTGGGAATCTCAATACATGAAGCCCATAAACGGGCACTCTCCCGCTGTTAATACGTCACCACGACACCGCAAGGTACAAGAGGAACCAGATGAAATTAGATGAGATGAGACAGAAAAGGATGGCAGCAGCAATAGCAGGCTGGCCTGCCAACCCGGTGGCAGTGTGTTCAAATCTCCCATCGAGCTGGGGATATTTTTAAAATGGTCAACCCAGAGCCAAAAATATGTGCCAGGAGCCAGGAAATGTCGTGGGAAGTAAAGGCAATCGGTGGGATACTGACCAGTTGACCCATCCAGTGCTGATACTGACCACATGACCCTTCAAGTGCTGACTGTCCTATGACAGTACATAGCACCATATACCCAATATACCTAATGTGTGTAAATGGGTATATTCTTTCGGTGGGATACTGACCAGTTGACCCATCCAGTGCTGATACTGACCACATGACCCTTCTAGTGCTGACTGTCCTATGACAATACATAGCACCATATACCCAATATACCTAATGTGTGTAAGTGGGTATATTCTTTACTTGACTTTACTTTACTTTACACTTATATCTGGTCTTTATGATCATCATACAGTAGGTCAGAGGTCAGCATGGCTGAATGGACAAGAGTGCTTGCTCTTAAACTTCTGGTGTGCTGATGCCGAGGTAGCGGGTTCAGACCTAGCACTGGTCAGTTGGACTAAACTGCTGATTTTTCGTTCTTGACTTGGGAACGTAAATTATAAGTACCTCAGAAGTCAGAGTGGGTTCACCTGATGATGAGGGACACTGGTAATAGAGAAAGATAATCCACATACAAAAATGAGTCCAGTGCACTTCCCAGTGCTGGCAACTACTAGTAGTAGTAGCATGTGTATTGACTACACATTCAAAGCGAGCAAATGCACACACAAAATATATATACAGTGCAGACCTGATAAGGCAAACTCACCTGGGACCCAAGAAATAGTTGTTCTTATCAGAAATTCCTCTTATAAGAGTTGAAGCATATAGTAATGCATTTACAATGTACAATACAATATTGTTCTTCGCAACAGACATTTGCCAAATCCGAGATTACCTTGAATGGTTTGCACTGTATAGCAGATCCTTTGCAGAGCACAGCTTCATTGCTGCCCATAAACATTTTCTTAATGCATCGCCAGTTTCCCATTCTCATGCATTTTCATGCCAAAGTTATTTTCAATATTAAACCTCATTTATTTAAATACAGTCCTGCCATCTTCTTATAAAATATCATCATAACTCTCCAAATTCCGAATTCCGTCTGATCAATTGCCGTTTGAGATCCTCGGCCCATAAACACTGCAGTTTCATCTATGGCAATCATGTTGGAGAGTTGCCATTTAGAAAAGTCGATGCCATCAAAAAAGTAATTGAATGCAATCACTCATTTAATAACTTTATTCTAGCTGATGATCTGAACAAAGGCTTATTTTAGGGGTAGGTCTAATATCAAAATCATCCTGAAAAATCGTGCTAGGGCTTATTTTAGGGGCAAGTCTTAATTTCAGGGAAACAGGAATATGATCGACTGTGGCACTCAGCTTCCTTTACTTTTCGATTTCTTTAGCGTACGCTCGCTTTGAACTCAAGCGTAGTCCATACACTACTGCTAGTAGTGCTGGACTGAATTTTGCGTGTGAGTTAGCTTTCCCTATTAACAGTGTCCCTCGCCATCAGGCAAACCCACTCCAACTTTAGAGGTAACTCGGCTTTCTACATAATGCTTATGATGATTGATACTCACCCACATCATCTGGATTGTGAGCATTGATCATGGCAGCAATTTTGGAGTTGCCTGCCAAGGCTGCCACCTGGTCTGCAGTCTGGTTATTGTAGTTGCACAAAGTCACATCGGCACCTCGAAACAGCAGCAGACGTGTACATGCCTCTTGGTTGTTGAGAGCGCAGATGTGTAAGGGGGTGTTGCCACATGAGTTTCTGACGTCCATGTCAGCCCCATAAAACACCAGGTGCTCCAGGTGTTGGACACGTCCGTACTTACAGGTCTGTGAGAGAAGAAAGTCAAACAGGAAGGCCAGATGAAATTTCTCTATACCAGGCCATGCACCATGCATTTATTGTAAGTAAGTAAAGGTTCTTTACCACACCTTTATTCACATTAATGCACGATAATGCAGATGTGGTGAAGGCCCTCTGGGAGCATGTGAATAATGTAGAAGAACAGTTAGGCTATCATGGTCTAGAAAGAATGCGGCAGCAAGGGGTGGTCAGGAGATCTGGTAGACAATCGTCACTCAGTAAAGCAAGACAGACATATAATCAGATTGCAACGGGCGCCATTAGTATTGGAACTCTTCACTGGCTGTTGAAGATGAGGACTGAGCACATATGGAAATGCCCTGAGTGCAGTGATGTCGGTTTGTAACTCAACTCAACTATTCACCTTGGGCATATGGTTGTAGCCCAGTATTCTATACACCAACTGACACTCATTGGGTGATGTAGTCAGTGCAACACCAACTGACACTCATTGGGTGATGTAGTCACCGCCACACCAGCTGCCTTTACTTCTCAGGACATTAACTGGTATCAATTTTATGCTAGGACGACTTGGTAGCCAGGGTCAATTTTTAAAATCTATGCCGATAAGTGTGGGCAGTCATGATTCACCATCTTACTCAATCTCCAGAGTCATGCATAAGCTCTGTGTTCTTGTCTCGACCATGCCATGTTGTCAAACCATCCAGATATTTACTTCTCTGCCCTCCCTGTTTTCTTTTCCCTTTAACCTTGCCAGTTGTCACCAAGTTCCCTAGTGTATGTTTTCTCACAATGTGCCCAAATAATGTTGACTGTCTGCATCTAATTTCTCTAATCAGTTTATGGCTTCCAATTTGCTTTTTGTAGGATTTTGTTCATTGGTTTTTCTGTCTGCCCATGATATTCTTTGCATTCTACCCAGAAACCACATCTTCACTGCCATTAGATATTTTTTCAGCCTGTCTGCTCATTGTCCACGCTTCACATCCATACAAAAGTACAGGTTCTATGTAGGCTTCAATACTATTTTTCTCATTGCAATTGACATTATTTTATTAGTCAGTATGTTTTTCATCTTGAAAAGGCTACCTTTGCCAGAGTGGTCATTGTTTTAATCTCTACAAGATACCTCCCATCAGATTGGTTTAATAACAGTGGCTTAATATGGAATCAAAAGAGTTAATCTACATTAATGTCAGATTAATCATGACAAGTCTACAAAGGGTGTGATGTGAATTGATTGAGAGAAGAAGGCTGTCAGGTTAATCAGTCTAAATACTGGCATGAAGTTTATGTGAAGATGTCATTTCTAGATACATCTACCCTGAATATTGCCCTGTCACTTCTAAATACATCTACCCAAATAATTGCCCTGTCACTCCTGGATAAATCTACCTTCATCATTGCCCTGTCACTCCTGGATAAATCTACCTTCATCATTGCCCTGTCCCTCCTGGATAAATTTACTCTCATCATTGCCTTGTCACTTCTAAATAAATCTACCCTGATCATTGCCCTGTCACTCCTGGATAAATCTACCCTGATCATTGCCATGTCACTCCTGGATAAATCTACCCTGATCATTGCCCTGTCACTCCTGGATAAATCTACCCTGATCATTGCCCTGTCACTCCTGGATAAATCTACCCTGATCATTGCCCTGTCACTCCTGGATAAATCTACCCTGATCATTGCCCTGTCACTCCTGGATAAATCTACCCTGATCATTGCCATGTCACTCCTGGATAAATCTACCCTAATCATTGCCCTGTCACTCCTGGATAAATCTACCCTGATCATTGCCATGTCACTCCTGGATAAATTTACTCTCATCATTGCCCTGTCAATACTAGATAAATCTACCCTCAACATTACCCACAAACTGGTTCCTTGGAAATTAATAAGATGGTTTTCCCTTGCTTCCCACGTGCCTATAGGAGATTTACACACTAAAGCTACTCTGCTGTGGGTAGGTTTTATAATATTTTACATATACTAACTGCAATAAAACATACATGAGATAAACACTTCTTCTTTCTCCTTCATCCTCTTCTTCTTTATTTTCCAATGGAGCATAAGTCTGCAACCAGCTCACACCAAGCCTGTAGAGACCTGTTCATGTTTGCTTGGATTTTGCAGCTAAGTTTCTTATAACATGAGATAGCCGGTCCCATGCCAACCCTCTGTAATTACCTCTTACAACATGCATGGTCATATAAAAAGTTAGTTGCATATCTTTCACAGGACATTGCAGTCAACTCCAGCATTTTTTGGTTGCAGTTTGTGATTTCTTGGCAAGTTTACATTCAGTAGTTTGCCATTGCTTTCTGAATGATCGGCACACATATCATTGTATTTAAACCAGCGCACAGCAGCCTCCCGCAGCTGTGCTTTGAAAGGGGTATGCAGGATTTCAAATTGCATTCATAACCCCTCTGCCACAGAGCCGGCATGGTCAATTTTTTAGTTGCATGTCCTTCACAGGACGTGGCGGTCATCCCCAGCATTTTGGCTGTTCATGATTCCTGGGCAAGTTTTATGTTCAGTAGTTTGCCATTGCTTTCTGAACGACCGGCATCTAAACCTTTTTTCGAAAAAGCCAGCACTGCTGTGTTTCGAACCCCGATATACAGGATTACGGATCGTGTCCATAACCCCTTCACCACGGAGACCGGCCATAGTCAATTACAGTGTCACTGTTCTTTGGTTCCCTTTTGGACCCTGCAACACAGGGACACACACGATACAGTTTGTTAAAAGATATTTATGAAAATGTAGTAAACTCACCTGATGTATTTCATACCATCCTTGCTCATCGCAGACACCAATACGGGCTCTTTCATGCAGAAGCATATAGGTACAGTCTTGAAGAGCATCATCATTTGAAACGCTGTAGTAGAGAGGAGTTAGGTCACGGACATCTTTACAGTTGGGAGAGGCACCCAGGTCCAGCATGGTCTGTGGGAAGAATAGAAAATGAAACAAAAAGGTACATTAGGATCCTACAGAGACACAGAAAGGTCTGTTAGGATCCTACAGAGAAACAAAAAGGTATGTTTGGATCCTATAGACACACAGAAAGGTATGTTAGTATAATACAGAGAAACAAAAATGTATGTTAGGATATTAAAGAGAAACAAAAAGGTACATAAGGATACTATAGAGAAACAAAAAGGTACCTAAGGATACTACAGAGAAACAGAAAGGTATGTTAGGATCTTACAGAAACATGTACCGATCTTACATGGACCTCAGGCCAAGTGAACAAATATCTCATAAAATGAACCAATATAATATAATAATGGCTGAGAAAACTAATAATAAATACGTACAACTATGTCCAATGTTAGTGTTTTTTCACTTCCTGAAATTATAGTTTTGTTTGCATATTTGTTTATGGATGTGGATTATTTGTTTGGAATTGGATTTCAGTTGTCTAGATTTAAGTTTCCTAGCTAAGTATACTTGTGTTTTGTTCATTAACTGATTGCCTGCCGGAGACCGAATGGTCGGTTCTAGAGCCCAAATTTGGTACCCAAAAACCGACTCATCGGTTCCGTATATATAGTGCTCTAATTGATCCGTTTCTCCGTTTTAGTCCACAATTTTTAGTGTCCCATTGAATTAAACTTTACATGGAAAGATTTCCTTTCCGTTCGTGTGCACAATCACGCATGGCCAACAAGATTAACACGCATGGCATGAGATTCCAAATGATTGTTGTGATTCGAAATTCGAAGTGCAATACCTTCTGGTTCTGGGCCTCATACATTTTAATAAAATTACCGTTTTAAATAATTTTATATTAAAGGACTTTGTGAAAGATTCTAAAACCAACCATGTGCAGTAGTCAGTTAATTATTTAGAAGACGGTCAGATAATATAAAAATAAATTTTACAGTGAGTTCCTCAGAATATATGGCAATAGAAGAAGATGTGAAAATTATGTGCTTCATAATGTTATGATTTCATTGTGTTTTATTCGTGTTATGGAGCAGTTCTTGTGATATTCTTGAACACAAGTGGTGTGTGTACCATTATTCACAAAATGTAACTGAATTAGCTGCGACGGATAGAAAATAACACCTTGGTAAGTGAATTTTTTTCATATTTTTTAACACTTTAATTTCAATTGTTAATACTAAACCTCTCATTATTGTCATAATATTTCTAACCTATGAATTAATTATTAACATTGTCATGTTCCCTGTGCAATCCTCTTTAATTTGATATGTAATACAATAAATCTGCTACCATTTTAACCATTTTAAAAGCATTATTGTGACATACCCCTATTTCAAATTTTCTGCCTTGAATTTCTGTTTGGTCAGGACCACTTTTTTGTTTGACAGGCAATCAGTTAAACAGTTTTGTTGAAATGTTTGTTTATATCTGTGTGTTTCCCCTTTCAACAAGCTTTCTAGTTTTATTTTGTGTTCATTTAGTTTCCAGTATCAGTTCAGCAGCAACAGTCAATCTCTTTTTTCCATGAAAACAACCTTTGTCAAGAATAACACAAACATAACCAATAGCAAAATTTGAATAAATTACAGCATATAATGCATGAAAGACATGATCTTTCAGTGACTCAATGAGTATGCTTGGGAAGAGGAAAGTGGGCAGTCTCTAAGGAGGTCACGGCTGACAAAAATTAGCTTCATTTTTGTGCCAGGCCATGTTGGTGTAAGCGGAACTGAAGAAGTTGATAAGCTTGTGGGTGGGGCTACAGTAAAAAGTGGATGAGCAAGGAACAGGGCTGATACAGTCAATGCCCTCAGCGAGACAGGAGGATTACTCAAGCAAAGTCCATACACACTACTTCTAGTAGCACTGGACTGATTTTTGCATGTACATTATCTTTCCTCCCTATTACCAGTGTCCCTTGCCATCAGACGAACCCACTCCGGTTTCAGAGGTACTTGTAATTTACGAAGTCAAGGGCAAGAAGTCAACATTTTAGCCCAACTGACCGCTGTAGAGGCTGAACCTGCTACTTAGCATCAGCAGATCAGATGTTTAAGAACGAGAGCCCTTATCCTTTCAGCCACACTGATCTCCATAATAAGTTGCGAAAGACATCAGTTCTTACCATTGACCATTGACATTCTGACCATTTCTGTTGTGGGAACCTAGCAGTTGTGCCTATTTTATTGTGTTTTTTTGTTGTTGTTGTTCTGTTTGTGTTGTGCTGTCCTTGACAAAGATTCTTAGAATCGAAACGTCGGCCATCCTTTGCGTCCTATAGTACTTATTTTTGTATTTTATTATTTCATTTTATATATTTATTGATTGTTCCTGATTTTGAATAAGTTACACTTTATTTTCACCTGTGTATGATGGAGTTCTTTGTAAGGTATGTACATGGTGTCTGTGTTTAGTATGTCTCTTCTTTTCGCAGGAGCTAAATATACCTAATTGTTTGCAATCCATCAGTTCTTACCCTAATCGCTTCTGCATTGCCAACAATGGCCGCCCTGTGAAGTGCCGTCATCCCCTGTCGGTTTCTGTAGTCAAGATGAGCACCACCACTAACTAAATTTATGATGACCTCACGACACTTTGACCTTCCCAGGGTCACAGCTACGGTCAGTGGAGTTTCTATAAGTACAAAAACAAAGCATGAAAAATTTAATTCATTATCATCTTATACTGTGTTGAGCATTAGCTGCAGTCATGTTAATTTACAAACATGTGTACTCAGTTTTTGATAAGTTCAATCATTAATTACCTTCTTTGCCACACCATCCATCACTTTCTCCTTCTGTCAGTCTCTGACTCAATCTTTTTCTCCCTCTGTCAGCCTGTGACTCAATCTCTTTCTCCCTCTGTCAGCCTCTGACTCAATCTTTTCCTCCCTCTGTCAACCTGTGACTCAATCTCTTTCTCCCTCTGTCAACCTCTGACCCAATCTCTTTCTCTCTCTGTCAGATTCTGATTCAATAATTTTCTCCCTCTGTCAATCTCTGATTCAATAATTTTCTCCCTCAGTCAACCTGTGACTCCATCTTTTGCTCCCTGTCAACCTCTGACTCAATAATTTTCTCCCTCTGTCAACCTGTGACATACAAACTAGGAACTTATCTACTTGGCGTTAGCATAAATCCTCCCATTCCCAGTACAAGAATAGTAATTACATACAAATTGGAATTATCTCCCTGACGGTAGCAGCCATTTTCACACATCAACACACAAGAACAATCATCATCATCATGTGCCATGCAGATAAGCATGGGCGGTCATGACTTGCCATCTCCACACACACCAGAGTATTTGATCAGGTCTGTGTTCTTGTCCCAATTATGTCACGTGGCCAAGCCATTCAGATATTTATCTCTTTGTCTTCTTCTCTTTTCCCTTAATTTTTACCAATTGTCATCAAGTTTTAAAGTTTATTTATCCTCATAACATGCCCAAAGAACTCTTGAATATCTACATCTAATTTCTCGAATACATTCAAGACTGTCATGTGCTTCTTGAAGGACTTTTTTATTACAAGAACAATAACTGCATCCATATAAATGACAGAGTTATCTTACATGAAGTTAGCAGTCATTAATAAAGATGCTGCATGTACTTTGTAGGATGTTGTGATTAACCCCAGTTTGATTTCTTAGGCAATTTTTCGTTCAGTAGTTTGCCATTGCTTTCTGAATAAGAAGTCAATGTTTGAGTCCAACTTAAACCCTGTATAGAAGTTAAACAATCTAACATGCCAACAGCACACAGGAAGTTTAAGATCGAGAGCTCTTATCAAAACACAAGAAGAATAACTACAAACGAATTATATTTATCTACGTGTAGTAGCAGTCATTTGTATACATTACAACACAAGAACAATATCTGTATTAAGTTAGCAGCCATTTTCACACATCAATACACAAGGGTCATAAATCTTTAAACTCTTGTACACATTGAGTTACCTCCATTGTCCTGATCATGAAAATTTGGATCTAGCCCCTTCAATGTCAGTTTATTGAGCTTTTGGGTGTTTCCATTACGAACCAGCTCCATGAAAGTTTTCAGTTTGGTCTAGATGGAGACATAGTAACAACAATATATACTTTTAATAATTCCAAAATACCAAAACAATTTTAATGATGTTTTAGTGATGGTGTTTGTCAGTCTATAATGGTTTACTAACCTTGTAGTAAATCTGTTTTAATTATAAAGATTAAGTCTATAATGACTGACTAATCTGGGAGTAAATCTGTTTTAATGATTTATTAACTTTGAAGTAAATCTGTTTAAGTGATAAGATTTAATCTATAATGACTAACTAATTTAGGAGTAACATGTTTTAATGATAAGATTAACTCTATAATGATTTACTAACTTTACAGTAGATCTATTTAATTGATAAGATTCAATCTATAATGACTAACTAGTTTAGGAGTATACATGTTTTAATGATAAGATTAAGTCAATAATGATGTACTAACCTTAGAGTGAGTCTGTATAATGATAACATTCAATCTATAGTGGTTTACTAACTATGGAGTGAGTCTGTTTAATGATAACATTCAATCTACAATGATTTACTAACCTTGGAAGGAGTCTGTTTAATGATAACATTAAATCTATAATGATTTACTAACCTTGGAGTGAATCTGTTTCAGTTTCCTCTCATTGATCAGCATCATTTTGTAAACACGTCTCTTGTATTTGAACTGCAAGTTAGGACAGGAGAGTATAGGTGTTAGCATTGCTACATCTGGTTAACTGATACAAGAATCCACTCACCATGGCCAAGAGGTTAAACATGCACTATGGTGCTTCTCATACAGGGTTACAGTACAGTAAAGTACAGTAAGCAGAGTACACTATAGTAGAGTAGAGTGGAGTAGAGGAGAGCTGAGCAGAGTAGAGTAGAGTGCAGTAGAGTAGAAAAGAATGAGTGGAGTAGAGTAGAGTAAAGTAGAGTAGAGGAGAGCCGAGCTGAGGAGAGCAGAGTAGAGAAGAGTGCACTAAAGTAGAGGAGAGCTGAGCCGAGCAGAGTAAAGTAGAGTAGAGGAGAGCCGAGCCGAGGAGAGCAGAGTAGAGTGCAGTAAAGTAGAGTAGAGTAGAGTAGAGTAGAGTAGAGCAATTCAATAATGGCCTTGTGTACACACCTTAAAGTGTACTGCACACATGCTGCTAACTCAATATTTGAAAAGGCCAATCAATACTCGATGTGTGATCTACCCAGTATCATGCTGGCTGCCTTTACTTCCCCCTGACATTCTCTGGTACACATTTATAGCTGGATTGAACTGTGAGCCAAAGCCAATTTTTCTAAAAATTCTCACCACAGGGAGATTTGAATACATGACTACCGGGTTGGCAAGCAAGCAGGCTAGGATCTATATAGAAAGCATAGATTTTACTTGTTTTTTACAAGTTCTTTCAAAATTAATGTGATGTTATATAGGGTGTATTTTTAATGACTGTGCAGTGTTTGAAAATATTGCCAGTCCATGTTTTGTATTCACCCTTTGTAAAGTTCATGCAGCGTAATAGGTAAATACAAAATTGGGACCTGCAATATTTTCAAACACTGCACAGTCATTGAAAATACACCCTGCATCGTATCACAGAGATTCCAAATTTATAACCCGGACAAAACGAAAGAAACAATTTGGTTAAAGTTCATATGTAAAGGTAGTTTCATAGCAGAAACTGCTGTTGGCATGTGAAGTATTTAACCTTCCGTATATTCTTGGCCGTGAAATATGAGCTGGGGTGACCATTTCTCTTCTTCATCAGCTTTGCTTCCCACACAAGTGTCTGGCACCTATTTTTATGGGGCTGGCGGAGCTGTTCTGGCAGAGAAAAGTAATCCTGCCTCTGCTGAAGATTCAATTTGGACCTCTATCTTGCCAAACAAGCACACTAATTACTCTGCCACAACACCTCTCCTCAAATACTGCCTTCTGTCACATAAGTGTTAAGGTCTGTTTGGTGAAGTGAGCAAACAAAGGGAATTATATTATCATAATTCTGAGGTCGTGAATTGAATGCATAGCTTTCTCGGATAAGGGCAACATAATCTGAGGTCTTCTATTCATTCTAAAGGATGTATGATAGCTGAAAATCTCAAAGACTAGCTCCTGATAAGGTCTGACCTGATGAAACTAAGTTATTGAGTTGAGCTTAAGAACTGACATCAATGCACTCAGGACATTCCCATACGCACTCTGTCCCCTCTTTCAACAGCCAGCGAAGAGTCATACTATTAATCGTTCCCACCGATATCTGATAAACTTCCAAATAATAATTAAAACTACCTACAATACACTATTTATAAAACATCATTCTTTATATAAGAATACAGTATAGAAGGGACACCATTACATGTTGGCATTCAAAGGGAAACCACTTAATACACTTCCCAAGAATATATTTATTGACAGTCATAAAGTTAGATTTATGGTATAAGTATATATACAACAAGGATTAAGAGCAAAAATAACAACACTAACCTCGAGAAATCCAATAGGTCCCTGTATTGGGTATTCACTCAACAATCTTTCCTCTTCCATAAATTTTCCCGCCCTTCCATTGGCAGGCGGAAGGTACAATCCATAATTCAATGGGTCACGTAGATCCTGAAATTGAAAACGTGAAAAATGGAGTAGGGGTTGTCTAATTACTTATTTATTCAACAAGGGCTGATATTCAGTAATAGAGAATAAAAAACTTGAGTTGAGTTGAGTTAAGAACCGACATCACTTGACTCAGGACATCCCCATACGTGCTCCGTCCCCTCGTTCAACAGCCAGCGAAGAGTCATACTAATAATCGTTCCCACCGCTATCTGATTAAAAGTTCTCCTGGTCTTCCCTCTCTGTTTTGAGATTCTTCCAGAACCCCTGCCGATCCCCCGCAATCTCATTCTTTCCACATATGGGTTCTCAATCTGTTCTCCACCTGGTCCCACAAGCGCACGACCACCTCGCCCTTGTCCATAGGCAGTCTGCCGCCAAGAAGTGCATTCCCTGCTAGCCTATCAGCCTGTTTATTCCCCCTCACCCCAGCGTGGCCAGGGCAAAATATCCATACAATTCTTACAATCTGTGACCTCTGAAGCGACGAGAGCCATTCCACATGAAACTTCCTTTCTCCACCTAAAAAGTCGCTTAAAAGTCGACAGGGTCGACTTCATTGCACCGGGTTTTATCCCATATGGTTCGGTCTCTTTCCGCAGCACGGAAAGCGTCGCACAAAACACGAACTCCGTAGCTTTTAGCGACGACCCACAGGAGTCTCCGAAACATTTAATTCGTAAACCGAAGGGTGCGGCCCGGAATCGAACCCACAACGTTCGGAGCACGAGTCAGATGCCTGATTCCTTACTCCACCTTACTAAGCATAATCTTTGAATCCGTAATGAATACAAAATGTGTTGCAGTAGTCTCCTCTAGCCACCGGAATGCCGCTGTTACTCCCTCCACCTCCATTCTCATGCTGGAGATCGTAGTCTCATATGCCAGACTCTCCTTTTTCAAGACTCGTCTATTAGCCTTTGCATAAAGCCCCATCGGTGTAGATGACTATGTCACCTTGATGTGTGTTTCTCTGGATCAGCTGTTGCACATCAAACTCAGTGCGGCCCGCTGCCCATTCTCTGCACTCACGACCCAGTGTGCCAGTCCGTCATGTCTTCCGGAACTTCAAGCCACTCACGATTGATGGTCTCTAGATCACATACCTGACGTATAGAAAGTTCTGCTTATGCCATCCAGGACCTGCCTCGTCTTAGTCTATGACTATAAACAAGACACACTAGATACTACTTTGTGTGTTGATACGGTGATCTGATATCCATCAACATCAAGTGAATCGCCGGCTGGTGTGGGCGATCATGGCATCATGCTTCTACACAAATTGTGATTGCCGATGGCATGGATCAATTCATGTGTTGACTCCCCTCCGTGCCATGACACAAGACTGTCAAGAATTTTCTCTTGCTATTTTCCTCCATCTCCCTTTCCACTAATCTTTCCAGTTGTCACATGTTCCAGTTTTTTTGTCTTCTCATAATGTGGCCAAAAAATGATAAGTGCCTCTTTCTAAAGTTTTGTGATAAGGTGTCTTTGTGACTTGACCTTCCTCAAAATGCGCTGGTAAATCTTTCCTGAAATACTAAATAAAGACAGACAAACAAAGAAGAGTGTGCTTATTGTGGCTGCCCAATGAATTTTCAGCATTCTTCTATAAAACCCCCAAGATTTCTAGGATTGTTTCGCTAGAAGGTGAAATCCACAACGACGAAAACGACTACAGCATTTTAAAACAGCAACTATAGACACCTGCAAACAAGGGAGCAGGTGAAACAAAGCTGGGTTGGGATGGGGAGGTAGTGTCGGGTCTGGTCCCTGTGGCGAAGATGGCAATCCGCCTGCCTCGAGCTGCGATTGTGGCGGGCTCGTATTTAATGTGCGTCTTTTGGTTCACCGGGTGTCAGTTTTAGGAGACGGCTCTTTGTCGTCACTGCAGCCCCCAAGTCCATGCTGTGTTTGATTCTATCGACAGGTGGCTTTGTGGAAAATGAAAGAGCCTAATGGGGTAAAACCCGGTACAATGAAATTGATCCCACTGGCCTTTAAATCTGTAGCCTCGGTGGCAAGGGTGCTAGCACGTTCACCTGTCGGCCCGTTGATCATGTACTCGAATTCCATAGAGCTCGAGTTTTAAAATAAAGGAATCGAGCTCCCTGGTCGACCGAGTCTAAAATTGGTATCAGGGCATGTTATGGGAGAAAAGGCGATTGGGCTATACAAATATAGGGCTAGCACCATATACCCAATCGGCAGTCATGGGTTCGATTCTCAACGAAGCCAATATTTTTTTAAATAATTGACATGGACTCCGAGGTCGGTCCTGCTTAAAGTGGGTACCAGGAAATGTCTTGTGAAGTAAAGACGGCCGACCTAATATTGATCACATCACACATAGAGTGCCGATTGCTCTATAAAATATAGGGTGTATTTTTAATGACTGTGCAGTTTTTGAATATATTGCCCTTCCAAGTTTTATATTTACCTACTGTGGAGTTCATGCAACATAATAGGTAAATACAAAACTTGGAAAGGCAATATTTTCAAAAAACTGCACAGTCATTAAAAAATACATCCTGTATGAGGCAAGCATGTAAAAGGGTCTTTTACTTTTTAAAGCAGAGGGAGTGATACAAACCAGATCTATCAAGTGACAGGAGAGGGGGGAGTTAGTTAAGTTAGTTGCATGTCCATTACAGGACGTTGCAGTCAACCCAAGCATTTTTTGCTGTTGTGATCTATTAACAAGTCTACGTTCAGTAGTTTGTCATTGTTTTCTAAACGACCGGCACCCATACCATTTCGTTAAAAAACAACGCAAGGCGATCTGCTGGCCAAATCGCCCCGCAGCTGTGTTTCGAACGCGGGTATACGGGATTATGAGCTGCGTCCATAACACCTTTGCCACGGAGACCGGGAAGTACACACTAATATTCTCAGTTTTGACTCATAAGGCAACACGAGCTATCTGAAAAGGAAGGGTCAAAACATGCCCCTTAGGCTTCGAGCACAATACCCATCACTTATGAAGCGCATGAGCAGACAGCAACCACAGCTTACTCCGCGGTGTTTGCTTTGTAAATATCTTTACGAGACCGTGGACATCTCATCTTTGATTGTCCAGCTCTTGCCGGGTACCGGGAAATTGTCGCGTCCATAAAAACACGATTAAAGGAACATGGCAGATCAGAAGACTTGCCTTTATCAATCATTGTATTGGGGGAGCTGGACCGAAAAACGGCAGATCAGGCCCCACTGGATCGATAACAGCATATTGCTCACGCCCGCGAATAAACCGTTACAACAAACTCAAATCAGAACATCGCTGACGATATTTCCCCCATGTCCAACATATACAATCAGATGCAAGTAAACTGAAAAGACTGGATGAAGATCAAGTGGTGAAAACTCCCCCCGAGGAGCAAGCACGGCAAAAAGTTTCCGATCATCAGAATGGTTTCTCTCTGGCCGAATGTTTCCGGCCTCTTACGATTATTACACTCTCGGGGAGCGGGTCCGCCCGGGTCATGACTCCCGTGCATCTTTCTCCTGTTATGAGTATCCACATTCGAGACGTTTGTATTGTACTTATCCCATATCGACATCGCTAAGTGCGCCTGACCATAAGCCATCCCACCTTCGGAGAGCGAACATTAGGCATCAAGAGCATATACCAGTGTTATCACGGCACGTATTTGACCGTGGAAAAGGCAGCTTCTTCCCCCGGCTGTTGGCCTCAGTCTTCACCTTCGCCTCGGTGGCTAGCCGTGATCCAATTAGTAGACGTCAGCTGACATGTTGCCTTCTTCGTACTCCGTTCACAGCTTACGGAGCCTCCCTCCTGCACTTTCCCAGCGGAAGCCAGCTTTTCCTCTGTGCTAATTCTATTAAAGCTTGGGCACTTCCTGTCCTACCTATAGTCGCCGGGCTAGATCCTTGCAAGACCTAACATTCCAGCACAAGCGGCAAATAGGTTTACAATAAATAGATGTACAATTCACGGGGAGAGACATATTAAACCAAGCAAATAATGACCTCGTCTCTCTTTGTGAATCGTCGTCTCTTTTCGCGAAACCTCGTCTCTCTTTGTGAAAGGTCGTTTCTCTTTATGAAACTTCATCTCCCTTCACGAAATCTCATTTCTCTTCGTGGAACCTCACCTCTCTTCGTGAAACATCGCATACATTCGTGAAACATCGCATATCTTCGTGAAACATCGCATATCTTCGTGAAACATCGCCTCTCTTCGATAAATCTCGCTATCATTGTGAAACCTCGCCGCTCTTCAATATTTCACGAAGATATGCAATAGTTCACGAAGATATGCAATATTTCACGAAGATATGCAATATTTCACGAAGATAGGTGAGGTTTCACGAAGAGAAATTAGGTTTTGCAAAACCTAATTTCTCTTCGTGAAATATTTCCTCTCTTCGAGACACCTCATCTCTCTTCGTGAAACCTCGCTTCCAGAGAAGATTATCTTACATCTATTGAGGTAGCAGTGTAGGCAAACGAGGCCAGATGGGAATAGAACTATTAAAATAAGATTAGAAACGGCAAACGGAGATCCAATAGTACTAAGAAATGTATGGGGAGTTTGAAAGAAATGTAACACTAGCATCACACTTAGAATATTTAACTGTGACGTTAATAAGTAAAGCTGTATGGACTAGAAACACAGAAAACTACTGAAACACCGACTAACAAACTACACGCATTCATTAACTGGTGTCATCGCAGAACAGAAGAACGAAAGTCGTATGACCACATCATAATGTGGAGCTTTGGGAGAGAAATAGATATATTCTGGCGAATCGTGCGTTGAGGAAGAAACGCTGTCGCGGGATGGAAAAACTGGATAATTGTATAGTTAGACAGTCGCTTCTCTGGAACCCACTGGACCAAGAGCTAGAAGAGAGGGAGACCTCGAAGCACGCGGGAAGGAGAATTAGATAAAGAGATTAATACTATGAGGAAGATATGGGAGGAAGGGCAGTATACCGAGCAAATGACGTGACACCGTGGTCTGAGTTGATGGCCTAGTCTTCGATGGGGGATGCAGGGAAGAAGAAGAAGAAGAAGATGATGATGAGAAGAAGAAGAAGATCATGGTGATGACGACGACAATAACGATTATAATGATGAATATATATATATATATAAAAACACACACACACACACACACGTACGTACGTTCAATGCATCTACACTTACACACTTACGCTGTATATTTTTCCGAACCAACGAACCAATACCACTAGCACAGATACAACAGGCGGGAATCGACCGAATGCCCAAAGCAGAAAGATGGCGGGCTATTGTACTACCTGGCTCTGCCTTACAACATAATCCACATTCACAAATCGAGCTAATAAACTAAACATCCTAACATAACAACCGAAACAGGCAACAATAACGTATCCAAAATAGCGTCTGCACAAAAGAAAACGTAAATCGTTCTGAAAAAGGCGGTACCACTGATAATTGTATTGCTATAGGGACTTGGCAAAACGCAGACAACGCTGTCGGGTTACTTGATACTCAACTCAATCAAGGACAGATAGCGACATGAAAGTCTGTGAGTGTGTCGTTTTTGTTGTTGGAGAAACTGTAATTAGAGTCCAGACTAAACGTGGGGCGCGTTAACTGATAAGGATTTGACGCATCCGATTTCATGCCTTTTATTAGCACGGACACTTTTCCCGAAAAGATCAAAGGTAAACAGTTGAGTTGGGTTGAGTTGAGTGAGCTGAATGTTGAGTTGAGTTGAGGTGTGTTGAGTCGAGAACCGACATCACAGCACTCGGGACATTCCCATAGTGCTTTGTTCTCATCTACAACAGCCAGCGAAGAGCCCAATACTAATGGTATCAGTAGCAGTCTGATTATGTGTCCTTCTAATCTTTTCTAGGATTTTTGAGTGTTGGCAAGATCCTCTAATCACTTCCTGCAGCACCATTCTCTCCGAGCCGTGATGATGTATCTGTTCTTCTGTACTACACACACGATTTCAGCTTAATAACTACAGCACAAAGCCGGGACTAGAGGTTGAGTTATACCTCTCCATAGCACAACGCCTGGGCTGAATTGAAAAGACCACTTGTTGCCACGCGGCATGATCCCTCTCTCGGCCTACCTAGTTTACTCCAGAAGAAAGGTAACACCAATGTGTCTGGAACTAGACAAGCTGCAGAAGCTACTGTATCAGCAAAGCAGAGGAAGTTCTTGGAATCGTTACTCGTCATATTGAGGGGTCATATGTAGCTATTTTGGGTTCTCTGAAGCCATAATGAAGAACACTGCACTTCACATCGAGGGGGTCATCCATTGGCACCTTGCCGTCTTGACAGACGATAGTTTGTAAGGGATGGAGTTAATGCCTCTCTATAGCACAAAGCCTGGGCTAAAATATAGAGATCATGTGTTGCCCATGCAGCATGATCCCTCTCTCGGCCTGCCTAGTTCACTCCAGAGGAAAGGTAACACCTCTACATCTGGAACAAGACAAGCTGCAGAAGCTGCCGGATCAGCAGAGCAATGCTCTAATTGTCCGCCTGTCGGAGCTTCGATCCTAGACCAGCCGCCAACCAAGGCTTAGGGCCTGGTCTGCCCTGCCATGACACTTTGTCTTTAGGTTGCATTTCCTCGCACCAGGGTAAGGCTTGTACTCTTCCAATTGCGCTCTTCCGCCGGAAGCCGTTGGCACATTGTGGGGCGTCGGTTTGGTAAGCGTCGACCAACGTTCGGCGCTAACAGAAAGCAGGTAGTACCGTCTACTGTTATACGGTAGCTCAGTCATATCTGACTAAGACCTGACACAAGGGTCGAGGGGGTCATTACACACAATATACTGGGGTCGTTACGTGAAGGACTAGGTCTACAAATTTTGGCTGTCAGGGCTATAAGGAAATTAACACTTTTACATGTAATAACAAGTGACTACAGAAGTGAAACATAAATATATATAAAAAAAAAAGATTATAGGGATGATAAAAAATCAGTATTACCATCTAGAGAGATTAGCAACGCATTAAAAATTAGAATTGTCAAATGCTAAGTATATTCAACACTACAGTGTGGCAGAAAAGCCTGGGCAATGAAGAGGCAATCAGAAAGTCAAATAGAGACCCTAGAGATGTGGATATACAGAAGAATATGTCATATTTCATGGAAACAAAAACAATCAAATACAGAGGTTCTAGAAAAACTTAGAATGTAAAGAGAGCTGATGAAAGAAACAAAAAGAGGTAAGTGAAATATTTCGACTATGTTAAAAGACATAACACTTATAAAAACCATACTGGAGGGTAAGGTTGAGGGCAAGCTAGCAAGAGGTAGACAACGATACAAGTGGGTAGATAACATCAAGAGATGGACGAACAGCAGTCTGACAGAATGTACATTGAAGGTGAGAGAGACAGTGTTGGGGATACATTGCAGCCAACCTTCATTGTGGAGACGGCACCTGATTCATTGAACACTTTTAACGTATTGTTTAATGTTAGGAGTTCACTTCCATCTGGCCAGTCCGCCATTGATTACGTGTTCTAACCAGGATATGCTGTTCAGCCCTGATTGTTCTATGACCAAACGGTACTTAATGGTGTAATATGACTTAGGAAGACGTCGCTGCCTTAATTTTCCAGAGTTATCTCCGGCTAACAATAGTATTGCCGGTTAGCAGATCTCCTGGTCCACTAAATATGCAGATAAATAAGTACATCTCTGAAACAAGTTAAAGAATTTAAACATCTAGGAAGTATGATCACAGAAGATGGCAGAATAGACAGAGAATTCAAATTCATATGTCAGAAAGCAAGTGTGCTTATATCTACTATCACCTATACTGAGACATCCAAATATACCCATGTCCGCAAAACGAGAGATATTAAATAGATTTAATTTGTTGTTTCGGGATTTGAGATTTAAATATTGAGCACAGCGTTGCCAGTAGTGGGTTGTGCTCAATATTTAAATCTCAAATCCCGAAACAACAAATTAAATCAATTGGATTATTGCTCACTGGACTTTAGGCGGCCTGGTGTGCTTTGCCAGTGAGAAGACCTGATCGTTCGGGTCCATATCGATTGACGGACGTCAGTCGCGGCGATCGGGCAAATCTTGAGCTACAGTCTATGATGGGTGACGTTGTAATATTCTGCTGTTATAATTTGCCCGTGTCCAGCCTGTGCGGGGTGGTCTAGTGTTTACACACCCGCTTCACACGCCAGTGATCCGGGGTTTGTTTCCGGGTCCGGTAAAGGATATGCACTACTGACGAGCTCAAACGAGAGCGAAACTCGAGTCTAGTGCTTCCATATTGACGTGGACAGGCCTTAGGTTCATACCAGAATACGATCAACATTGCCAGTAGTGGGTTGTGCTCAATATTTAGATAATAAATAGCATATTCACACCAACTCTATGCTACCAATGTCAAAGTTGGACATTATTCAAATCACACTTATGCATTTATGCAAAATCAACACCTGTGATGTGAGATGCTTGAGAAGAGATGTCAATTTAACTATACGACATCGAGTAAGAAATGATGTTATCAGACAGACAGTGGAATCAACACCAGGCTGTGGTAATCGTCCACCCTCTTTTGCTAGTCTGTCAGCCTCTTCATTTCCAGGTATACTGCAATGTGATGGGATCCACTGTATTACAACTTTTTTGGATTTCTGGCATAGACCATGGAGTGCTGCTCTTAGGTCAGCTATTGCTGTGCTGTTATTGCTCTTCAGTATTGAGACAGCTGACTTTGCATCTGTGAAGATAGCTATTTGCTTCTCTTTATTTTCCTCCATCAAGAGCAATTCTGCTGCAGTTTTCAGAGCCTCTACCTCCGCTTTGAAGTTACTTGAAAACTTTCCAGTTGCCACTGAATGTGTTTTTTTCACTCCATTTTTTTAAATTTAGGAGAATTCCTCCTCCTCCATTCTCTATTGAATTTTTGGCTGATCCATCTGTATACGCATGGGTCCAATTGCTGCTTGGGTAATGTTCTTTTATGTTATTTCTCTTCTTTCGGTTTCATACTGAGTGTTCTTTTTCTCAATACCAGGATTGTTTTCTATCATCTCAGGCAGTTGCTGCTGTCTCCAAGCTGGGAACTTGTGTGCATTGTAAATGGGTTTGACTGTTGATATGTTAAGTTTAGGATCTGCCCTAATCTTTCGTTTTGCAGTTTCTACAAAGTTGCTACGCTTCAGTCTTCCCTTTCCAAAACCACTAAACCTTTTATACATAGGGTGGTCTGTCAATCTTCTAAATTTTTCTGCTTGTTGCTGGGCTCTGCTATCTCTTCTATCCTGCATTGGTTGTAAACAAGTGATCCTTTCTAGTTCATTAATAGGCGTTGTCTTCAGGCTTCCAGTTATGATTCGCATTCCTTGATTTTGGACTCTACTTATTTTGTTAAAGTTTGACTTAGCTGCTATTGCCCAAGCAAACTGACATTTTAAATCCGTGTGTCCAGATCGTTCATTTTTTGTTGTTTAATGCGTCTTCCCATTGATATTTCTGTCAATATATGTTATAAGTACCCACTTCAATGTACGTGAATGTATCATGAATGAGTAAGTTTCCTTGCCTTACCTTTGAAAAAGATGCAAGAACTCTCTGTTTGGCTTGCCAAACTGTGTGCTCAAGTTGAAATTGCAGGCATTTCTGTAAACAAATGACAAAATACAACAATAACAAAAATGCCACAATAACAGAATGCTGCAATACCAAGAATGTTACAATGCAAAGAATGTTACAATGCAAAGAATGCTACAATGCAAAGAATGCTACAATGCAAAGAATGCTACAATACAAAGAATGCTACAATACACAGAATGCTACAATACACAGAATGTTAGTTAGTTAGTTAGTCGACAGATCATCCTCATTGCACATCGAACCATTCAGTCCATAAGTGCTCGGATCCCCTCCTCAGCAAATCCCGCAGCGTGTAGCGGCTAACGACACCAGTTCTGTGTTGGTTTATCAATTTTCTTTGGCTTCCTGCGTAATGTTCTTGTTTGGCCACCCCTCTTTTAATTTGCCGTTCTCGCAGTCTGGCCATGGTTTTAGATTCACAGTCATCACTTGGTTTACGCAAAAGTCTTACTTCTCGTAGAGCATTCAGAATGTCAGCCTGGTCCATGGCGCGTCCGCCCTCCACCGTAGCCTCACCTGCGAGTTTGTCAGCCCGCTCATATTTTAAAATTCGACACCGCCAAGATGTGGGCAAACCCAAGACTACCAGTATGGTAGGCGAGCGTCCAACGACTGCGCTATCGCCGGGCTTACATGTAGAATTTCTGTCTTCTTATAGTCCATGTTGTGTGGCGTTGATAATCGTGTCTGTCTCGTGTACTACCACTGTTCTTATAGTCCATGTTGTGTGGCGTTGGTGATCATGTCTGTCCATAGCCTTCTGTCTCGTGTACTGCCAATCTTCTTATAGTCCATGTTGTGTGGCGTTGGTGATCATGTCTGCCCACAGCCTTCTGTCTCGTGTACTGCCAATCTTCTTATAGTCCATGTTGTGTGGCGTTGGTGATCATGTCTGTCCATAGCCTTCTGTCTCGTGTACTGCCAATCTTCTTATAGTCCATGTTGTGTGGCGTTGGTGATCATGTCTGTCATAGCCTTCTGTCTCGTGTACTGCCAATCTTCTTATAGTCCATGTTGTGTGGCGTTGGTGATCATGTCTGTCATAGCCTTCTGTCTCGTGTACTGCCAATCTTCTTATAGTCCATGTTGTGTGGCGTTGGTGATCATGTCTGTCCATAGCCTTCTGTCTCGTGTACCACCAATCTTCTTATAGTCCATGTTGTGTGGCGTAGGTGATCATGTCTGTCCACACCCTTCTGTCTCGTGTACTGCCAATCTTCTTATAGTCCATGTTGTGTGGCGTAGGTGATCATGTCTGTCCACACCCTTCTGTCTCTTGTGCTGCCAATCATTTCTGATGCCGACGTTCCTCCATGCACGGATGTCAAACTGCCCAGCTTTTCCATATCTTGTGATCTCCAACAGCAATTGTATACTGTCTCAATTTGTATACTGTATCAATTTGTATACTGTCTCCTTTCCGTGCCATGACGAATTCGTGATAATAAATGCTAAATAGAATAACATTAATACATTCTAGTGGAGATGTATGTGGTCAGTATATAACACTTTGAATAAACACCTATTGTACAGAGAGTTTACTACATAATTTAATATATTTTAAAATGTTCTACCTGAACTTTCAGATCTGGGATCGCTATCCTGATGAACACGACCCCAGTCGCAGTATCCTGAACAAATCTGGCATCTCCCATAGTCGTGTCTTTCATATCTTTACTCTCTGCCAGGTTGGCCGGACCTCATACCATAGGCCGGAAAGCCAATTGTAACCTAGAGAAATAAATAAAAAAAATAAAACCATGTAATAGGACAGGAAATACTCATGGTGCAATGTAAAGGCCACCATTTGCGTACAACTTTTGTGGATTTCTGGCATATTTTATATAATGCTGCTCTTAAGTCTATTAGTTCTGCACTGTTTCTGCTCTTCAGTATTGAAACAATTAACTTCGCATTTGTACAGAAGGCTATTTGTTCCTCTTTATTTGTTCTGTCAAAACATTTCATTTGCTTTCTTACAATCTAATTCAAACTTTAGTTGTTCGCTGTGTACAATACTTTAACCGCATCTACTAAACATTTCAGATTCTGTTTGCCGTCTGGAGTCAATTCTGTATCGTCTGCATATTTTATATTATTGATGTTATGTTCCCGAAAGCGATTTCTCTCACATCCTTCATATAAATAACATTTTAACTAAATTGGGGTTGGGGAAGGGTGGGGGGAGGGGGTGGGGTGGGGGGGGGGGGAAAGGAAATCTAGAGATACCACATATCCCTGTCGCACACCTCTCTTAATACACTGGTATTTACCAACTTCATTGTCAACTTTTATGACAGTTTATTGCTTCCAATATGTTTATTCGTAAAAGCCTGTCTCGTCAATTTGTGGATCTGCAAGCATTTTTATCAGTGCTCAAAGCGATCTGAACTTAATAGTTGGAACTCAAGACTTCCAGAGGACAACCAACCAATTAATCGATTAACCGACCGACCGACCGACCGACTGACTGACCAACCAACCAACCCAACAACGAACCTACAAACCAACCAAACAACCAGTCAATTAACTAATGAAGTAACCAAGCAACTAACTAACCAAACAACCAATCCTTAAATTAAGCAGCCAACCAAGCATCCAAATAACCAACAAATTCATCTATCAATAAACCAACCAACCAATCAATCAATAGATCAACCAACTAACAAACAAAAGAATCAATCAACAAACAAACCAATTAATCAATCAACCAACTACTAACTACCAATAAATCAACCGATTAACTAATCAATCACTCAGTCAACCAACCAACTAACCAACAAGCCAGTCATTCAATCAACCAACCAAGTATTCCAACAATCAATCAATCAATCAACCGTGCACCTAGCTGAACGAAAACAACCAACCAACCAATCAACGACAGAAACAATTATAACGTCATTGTAGGTATTTAAACAAGACATTCGAAAACCCAGTTCCTGTGACAGACGTAATAAAAACAGCTCAATCTATTCATTAAACCCTCGTCACATTATCCGTTGTTTGCGTTTCACAGTAACAAATACTCAGCGCATTACAAGAACACGAAAACACGTCTATATGTAACCAATCCAACTTTATTAATAGCTTCCAGACACGTTAACTGTTTTATCAATATCAGTTAACTAAACATTAGTGATGAATGCGTACTTAACTCCAAAATTATGGGATGTCTAATTACAAGAACTCAGTAGTTACATTTGATAGGATATATATCAGCGAAATACTGAACAAAAATAGTACAAGCCATGAAAGTGTGCATTGAGTTGAGTTCGTTGATAATAAAATGCATCAAACCGGTTAAGGAGAAATGATCAATCACAGACAATCTTTTTTCTTTTGCGTTCGCCCGCTTTGAACTCAAGCGTAGTCCATACAGAGGCTACACCTTCTTGTGCACTGGACTGATTTTTGCTAGTGGATTACCTTTAATTTAGTTTAGATTTAGTTAAATGACCTACTAGATACCCATAGATCCTATAGGGTTGTCATGCGTCGAAGTACACTTGTTCCTACAGCGAGGTTATGTCGTCATTTGGAGGTGACAGGTTCGAATCCCGGTCGGTAATTATAGCTTTTAATTATTCTGTTGTCTAGTTCGTCCACTAATCCCTACTTCTTTCTTCTATTTACTTGAACGCCAAACAATAGGCATGTGTTTATTTATCAACTGTCTTAGTGGCCTCAAATGGTTCCTCAATTGATATTTACGTTGAATATTCTAAGTTTGCTGGTCTCCCTGGCGTAGAAGTTAAGGACGTTGTTCGTAATCCCATATAATCTCGTACGAAACGCAGCTGCGAGAGATTCGGCAGCGGATCGCATCGCGTTGGTTACTTACGGGGGTATGTGAGCCGGTCGTTCAGAAACAATGGCAAACTATTGAACGTAAAACTTGCCAAGACATCAACAGCAGCTGAAAAATACTGGTGTTGACTGCAATGTCCTGTAAAGGATATGCGAAAAAAAAAATATATAAGTTTGGTGCTAAGTTAAAACGACGGATTCATACAAAGATTACAAATTAGGGTACTGCTCATCGAGGAAATTTGAGAACCACTGATTTCACGTCGCGTTTACAAACCGGAGTTCTCGGCTAAACCATGCAGGCTTTGTATTTGCCAAACGGACAAGTTTCTAATTCGTGAGCTCTGGGGACATTCCTAGCCACCAAACGTAGGAGCTTAGCCGTGAAACGCCTCAAAGTTGACGTCTGAAGACCGGCCAAGGAACAAGGACGCCTCAGACACAAACCAACGCTATGACAACACATGCAGTGTTGGATCGATTTCTCATTTTACATCTGCAATTGTTTTCCCAGACAATGTTCTTTCTATGTTAACTGGTGACTGAGGGAATTGGCGAATGTTGAGCAGATTTAGACCTATCAAACTGCCGGGTGCGGTCGTAATAGACACGTTCTTGTTATAGTCATGCCATGAGAAGAAATAGATATTAGTTTTGAAGATCTACTATTGGAATTCATCATATCATGAAGTGCCTTGTCGGCACTGTAGGTGGGATAAGGTGGGGGAATGTGTGTGTGGGTGTGTGTGGGTGGGGAGATGTGTGTGGGTGGGGGATGTGTGTGTGGGTGGGGGTATGTGCGGGGTGGGTGGGTGAGGGTATCTGTGTGGGTGTGGGTGGGGGATATGTGTGTGGTGTGTAGATGGGGGATGTGTGGTGGTATGTGTGTGTGGGGTGTGTGGGTGAGGGATATGTGTGTGTGGTGCGTGGATTGGGAATATTGTGTGGTAGGGGATGTGTGTGATGTGCGGGTGGGGGATGTGTGTCGTGGGGGATGTGGGTTATGGCATGTGTGGGTGGGTGGAGGATGAATGTGTGGGTGATGGGGTGTGTGTGAGTGGATTGGGGATGTATAGGTGGTTAGGGAGATGTGTGTGGGGGGGGGGGGGGGGTAGGGAGATGTCAGTTGGTGGAGATGTGTGTGTATAGTTGGGGATGTGTGAGTGGATGTGCGATGTGTGTGTTGGTGGGGGATGTGTGTGCGTGGGTGGGGAATATGTGGTCGATGGAGGTGTGGTTGGGGGATGGGTGGTTGGCGGTGTGGGTGGGGGATGGGTGTGTGGGTTAGGATGTGTATGTGGGTGGACACGGGATGTGTGGGTTGGTCAGGGGGGGGGGGGTGTTTGTGTGGGTGGCGAGTGTGTTTGGGTTGGGGAACAGGTAAGGGCAGTGTGATGTGTGGGTAGGTGGAAGATGGGCCTCATATCACGGTAATTTGCCTTGTTTATGTTTACAACATTCATTTCACAATTATTTTTTTCTTCCTATGTGAATGTATAATGCACTTGATGAACGAAAGATGAGTGAATGGAAGGGCCGAATGTAAGACGGGCCTGCGTGCCCAATTTGTGACCCTTATAAAATAAAGTTGATTTGATTTGATTTGATTTGTCCTGCGTTTTCGTAGCGTATAGGCTTCTTCTTTTAGTCCATATCTTGAAGGTATCTCCCCTCGCTGGAGAGCAGCAAGGCCGTGTTGATAAGGTACTGAAGAAGAGATAGCGGGTTCAACCCTTACATTGATCAGAGGGACTTAAGTGTTAGCTTCCCTCCTTGACTCGCGGACGTAAATTGCAAGTACCTCAGAAGTCGGAGTGGGTTCTCCTGATGGTAGGGGACACTGGTAATAGGGACCGATCACTAGAAATAGTAGCACGTGTATGGACTACGCTTGGGTACAAAGCGAGCGAAAGTTTTAAAAAAAAATCTATCCACATTTAACTTTAGCTTCCTCTCACACGCTTCCCCAACCACTATTCCCTCCAGCATATTATTTAACAGGAGTAGCGGTAGTGTGGTGGTCATGAGTTGGATTCGCATCATGACGGATTCAAATTCTGACCCAGCCTGAACTAGACACCTGGATGACCCAGCCTAAACTAGACACCTGGATGACCCAGCCTAAAATAAACACCAGGATGACCCAACCTAAACTAGACACCTGGATGACCTAGCCTAAAATAGACACCAGGACGACCCAGCCTAAACTAGACACCAGGATGACCCAGCCTAAAATAGACACCAGGATGACCCAGCCTAAAATAGACACCAGGATGACCCAGCCTAAAATAGACACCAGGATGACCCAGCCTAAAATAGACACCAGGATGACCCAGCCTAAACTAGACACCTGGATGACCCAGCCTAAAATAGACACCAGGATGACCCAGCCTAAAATAGACACCAGGATGACCCAGCCTAAACTAGACACCTGGATGACCTAGCCTAAAATAGACACCAGGATGACCCAGCCTAAAATAGATGACCCAGCCTAAAATAGACACCAGGATGACCCAGCCTAAAATAGACACCAGGATAACCCAGCCTAAAATAGACACCAGGTCGACCCAGCCTAAAATAGACACCAGGATGACCCAGCCTAAAATGGACACCAGGATGACCCAGCCTAAAATAGACACCAGGATGACCCAGCCTAAAATAGACACCTAGTTGACCCAGCCTAACATAGACACCAGGATGACCCAGCCTAAAATAGACACCAGGTCGACCCAGCCTAAAATAGACAGCAGGAAATACCATGGGAAGTAAAGGCAGCTGGTGCTATCCTGACCATATCACCCACCGGGTGCTGATAAAAAACGGGTCACCCCGGGAAGGTTAACCCGGTCAACAAATGCCCGCAGAAGTCGGATGTGTCAGCGTAACGGCGCAAGAACACAGCTCTGCTATAAAAAGCACGTCCAGAAGAAAAAAAAACTCCGGATGAACGAAGAAGAATAAAAAGAAAAACGGGTCAGGCGCCAATATACCCAATGGATCTCATGTTGTGTAAAGAGGGTCCTTAACGTACTTTACCTCACATCACATAAGGTCTCTTCCAGTGCATGTCTTGATCTTGTCCACCCACATGTAACGTTGTCGTCCTCTAGCACGCTTTCCCACTACGTTTTCCTCCAGCAATCCTTTTACAGGGTAGCTTTATGTGGCTGTGTGGCGAAGGTGTTACGCACGCAGTTCGAAATCCCGCATACCGCGTTAGAAACACAGCTGCGGGTGATTTGGCAGCAGACCACCTTGCGTTGGTTTTCATTCAATTTGGTATGAGTCCCGGTCATTTAGTGTAACAGTATGACTGTTACAATGCGATATGCGTGGTGTCAGAAAGTTGAGGCTGATTAACGAAGGCAGGTTACTAAATTGGATTTTCCCTAAAAGGAATGCCAGCTAAAACGCACCAAATGGGCACCACCCTGACGTAAAGAAAATTGAGAAATACGTAGGGTGGTAACCACAACAATCTAGGGCAGTTACGATCTCTATGCCATCAGAGAAGCAGACGATGTTTTGATTTGGATTCCACCCGGGGAGTATAGTTAAATGTCATAAAAGGGAAAGAAGGTTATTCATCTGTTTTAGAATGTTATCTGAAAAGAAGAGAAGAAATACTATTTCGAATGTTAATTCAAAGCATAAAATAAAGTAAATTGCCAGAAGGGCAATTTTTGGAATTTTGAAATATGTAATATAATTGGCTTGAGAGAGAAGCTTCTGACAACCCGAAATTAAACATGAATTTTGTAACTTGTTTTTCTACAACTTGAGTCACGATTCTAAATTTGTTTTTTGTTTTTGTTTTTTGTATCGCCAGATTGATTAACCACCTCCCGGGAAGAAATCAAATACTTCAATAAAAACGACAACAGGTCTTGATGTCCATATATACAAGTTTACTGGATTGCGTTTTTCTGTTTATTATTCAATTGATCAAAGCGTCGCGGCACATATGAAGTACTAAATGGTGGCAGGAAGCCTCACAAACATACAACACAAGACGGCCTGGAAAGTTTGCCTTGCACATCCTCGTCACGACAACTGGGCCACAGTGGGTGGGGGAGATTGTGTCCTTGTGACATTATAAAGCAAAGGCAAACTACGGAACGTAAACTTGGTAAGAAATCCCGAACAGCCCAACAAATGCTGGGGTTGACTGCAACGTCCTGTAAAGGATATGCAACTAACTTTTGTTTTAATAATGGCTGAAGTGGCGTCACTGTCTGAACTTGATCTCACTGGGTCATGTTTTCTTGGATCGCAGTTTTTGTTATCCTGAACCAACTCACTCCAAGGCCTCAACTAATTGACTCCAAGGCTTAGCTGTCCCATGCAGCCCCTTCCGTGTCCTCCTCCCCATATTACTCATTTCTGTCTGTACGTCTCTTATCCATTTGTTTCTTTTTTGTGTCCCTTGCTTACTTATTTAATGATCCATACTAGATATTCCACGTCTTACCTTCCTCGCTACTTACTTTATTAAAGTGGAGAACAAGACATATAAAGACAGCTTGTATCTCTCTCTCTCTCTCTCTCTCTCTCTCTCTCTCTCTCTCTCTGTGTCGGTGAAGGGGTTTACTCTCTCTCTTTCTCTCACTCACTCTCTCTCTCTCTCTTTCTTTCTCTCTTCCCCCCCCCCCCCCCCCACCACTCTACTATTCGGTGAATGGGTTTACATTCAAGTAGCCATGTATTTTGCCTTACAAGCTTGAAAAGCTATGTCCTAAACGTCAGCTCCTAGAACAACTCTTGAGAATTTTAGACACTCAAAGAAGCCAGCAGTCTATTTGTTCTTCCACGACTCGAGGGGCGGTAAGTGTATAATACTCTTCAAATTGAATTACCTCCCGTGAGTATCCCAAAGTCAACACAATGGCGTTCTATTGCCGCTTCCTGCACGCACCATCTTCCCCCTGAATCAGCATCGCGTTTGAAAGCATGCACATCTCCACACGCACTACGATCCCCTGAATCAGCATTACGTAGTAAATGTATTTAATTAATTACACAGGTCGTTGTTCGGGAAGACACTAAAACTTTTGTCGTAACTACGAGGAGTTAACTATTGGGGTCATGGCAGAAATACAGGCAATGGCGTGCCTGGAGATACATCTATTCACGCATGCATGCTTTCTCAGCGATTCTATGAGCATGATGGGGAAGATAGAGAAAGAGTGGAACACAAGACTGGGGCTTGAATCTTTCTGGGGGTTAAGACTGATTAATAATATATGTGTCATTTTTTTGTGCCAGGGAATGCGGGTATAAGAGGAAACGAACCAGTAGATGGGCTTGCCGGATTGGCTGTTGTAGGGAGCGGACGAGCAATAGACCAGGCAGACATCCTGAACACCCTCAGGGAGACACGGCGAGTAAATGACTGAAGGGATGGATGCGATTCTGCAACTGTGAGCAGACTGTAAGAAAATAAAGTCATATGGGGCCAAACTAGACTAGGGCGCCATGCGAGAAGCCTCTGTCCTTGACCTGTCCCTCCATTATGATTGTCAGCAGATGTTCATGACCTTTGATGTAACCAAAATAAATGTTCTTACTCATGTTTACTTCCTTCCAATCAATCAACCATGTTGTGCCAATGCTAACACATAGGAGTGGATCATGGACACTCTGTGGAGTTGTGACATATTTCTTAGAGATTGAGCTGGACGAAGGTGGGAGAGAGAGAGGGAAGAGAGGGGCTAAGGAAATAGGCAACGAGAGAGAGAGAGAGAGAGAGAGAGAGAGAGAGAGAGAGAGAGAGAGAGAGAGAGAGAGAGAGAAACGTGAGCGAAAGATAAAGAAGCGAGAGAGAGAGAGAGAGAGAGAGAGAGAGAGAGAGAGAGAGAAACGTGAGCGAAAGATAAAGAAGCGAGAGAGAGAGAGAGAGAGAGAGAGAGAGAGAGAGAGAGAGAGAGAGAGAGAGAGAGAGAGAGAGCTGTACTGTATCTCAAACACATTAAGCAAGGGGAAACAACTAAAGCCCATTCTGATATGAAGGGGCACAATTGCATGTCATTGTGTTATCACGTTACGAAGACCACTTATGTCAACCAGCGACCCTACACAGCGGGGAATATTAAATAAGGACACCACAAGGTTTCCATAAATCGATGGGGAACCTAGTTTCCTAGGTCATATTAAGTTCCCAGTTATGTATGTAATGTTGATGGATCTATATATATATATGGCTCTGGGGTCGATATTACTACGTACAAAATTATCATTACGTACGTAAGTACGTAATGATAATTTTGTTTCGGAGAGGATAAGGGTGTTGGGATGTGAGTGTATCGTAGTTATTTACATCAAGAAAAAGTGATGATTTAACTTAACAGCAAACGTACAATATTCAGTTCTAAAATAAATTACGAATATTCTTCTTCTTCTTCTTCTTCTTCTTCTTCTTCTTCTTCTTCTTCTTCTTCTTCTTCTTCTTCTTCTTCTTCTTCTTCTTCTTTCGTTCGCCTGAAATTAAGTCTATAACAGCAATTTTGTCTCTTGTATGAATCAAACAGTCTTTTTTAGATCACTCAGCGGTCCATAGAGTTTATCTTCCACTGTTGTCTCTCTAGGCCAGAAGGTTCGCCTGGATATGTTGTAGTTTGGGCAGTCCTGGAGTATGTGCTCTGCTGTCTGCGACGCCAAACCACATGTGCACATGGCTGAGTCACCATATTTGATGCCTGCACAAAATAGATGGCGTTGCAGACACAATTCGTAATGCCGCTTACCCGCGCTCGAAACACAGCGGTGACCGATTTGGTAGCAGACCGTGTCTCGCTGGTTTTAACGTGTTGGTATGTTAGCCGGTCGTTCAGAAATCAATGGCAAACTATAAACGTAAAACTTGCCAAGACATCAACAAAAGGCAGTAAAGTGCTGGTGTTGACTGCAACGTCCTGTAAAGGATATACAATTAAGAAAAGAAAATAGAAGGAATAAAGTGGGATGTTGGGATGTTGGATTGTCGTAGATTTTATACATCAACAAAATTGATGATTAAAATTGACACCAAACTTAGAATATTCAATTCTAACGTGAAATCAGCACCCATGTATGTATTCCACCCATCATGTGCCATGCCGGTAAGCGTGGGCGGTCATGTTCTGTCATCTCACTCGATCACCAGAGTCATGGATCAGCTCCGTGTTTCTGTCTCGACCATGCCACAAGGCCAAGCCATCCAGGTACTTGCTTCTAGGTCTTCCCCTTGGTCTGTTCCCCTCGATCTTACCAGTTGTCACCAAGTTCTCCAAATCATTTCTTCTCATAACATGCCCAAAAAAATTGTGACTGTCTACGTCTAATTTCTCTAATCAATTTACGATCTTCATTTGTTTCTTGAAGGACTTGTTCATTGGTCTTTCTGACTGTCCATGGTATTCTTCGCATTTTCCTCAGAAACCACATTTCTACAGCCATCAGATGTTTTTAAGCCTGACTGCTCATTGTCCAAGCTTCACATCCATATAAAAGTACAGGTTCTATATAGCATCTCAATACTCTTTTTCTCGTTTCAATTGACATCATTTTATTGGTCAGTATGTTTTTCATCTTGCTAAAGGCTACTTTTGCCATGGCGATTCTTGTTCTAATCTCTTCAAGGCATCTCCCATCAGATGTTATGACTGTTCCGAGATAATTGTACCTATTCACTTGTTGAAGAATATTCCCATTTACTTGTATATTACACTGTGGTATTTCGTTCTTCCAAGTGACGACCATAATCTGTGTCTTTTTACAATGTAATTCTAACCCTAGTTGTTCACTAATGTATGTATTAGAAATATAGAAAAACGAACACAATTAAATATAAACTATAAACATTCTCTAGTTGATGCCTGCGCTAAATAGAAGGAGAATAATTGGTATGACAGAATCACCAATGTGGAGCTCATGGAACTTGGCGAATACCAGTGACAGAGAGAAAACAGACAGACTGTCATAGAGACAAACAGACGGACTGATAGAGTGACAAACAGACAGACTGTCATAGAGATAAACAGACAGACTGTCATAGAGATAAACAGACAGACTGTCATAGAGATAAACAGACAGACTGTCATAGAGATAAACAGACAGACTGTCATAGAGACAAACAGACAGACTGTCATAGAGACAAACAGACAGACTGTCATAGAGATAAACACTCAGACTGTCATAGAGACAAACAGACAGACTGTCATAGAGACAAACAGACAGACTGTCATAGAGATAAACACTCAGACTGTCATAGAGACAAACAGACAGACTGTCATAGAGACAAACAGACAGACTGTCATAGAGATAAACACTCAGACTGTCATAGAGATAAACACTCAGACTGTCATAGAGATAAACACTCAGACTGTCATAGAGATAAACAGACAGACTGTCATAGAGATAAACAGACAGACTGTCATAGAGATAAACACTCAGACTGTCATAGAGACAAACAGACAGACTGTCATAGAGACAAACAGACAGACTGTCATAGAGATAAACACTCAGACTGTCATAGAGACAAACAGACAGACTGTCATAGAGACAAACAGACAGACTGTCATAGAGATAAACACTCAGACTGTCATAGAGATAAACAGACAGACTGTCATAGAGATAAACACTCAGACTGTCATAGAGACAAACAGACAGACTGTCATAGAGATAAACACTCAGACTGTCATAGAGACAAACAGACAGACTGTCATAGAGACAAACAGACAGACTGTCATAGAGATAAACACTCAGACTGTCATAGAGACAAACAGACAGACTGTCATAGAGATAAACACTCAGACTGTCATAGAGATAAACAGACAGACTGTCATAGAGACAAACAGACAGACTGTCATAGAGACAAACAGACAGACTGTCATAGAGACAAACAGACAGACTGTCATAGAGACAAACAGACAGACTGTCATAGAGATAAACAGACAGACTGTCATAGAGACAAACAGACAGACTGTCATAGAGACAAACACAGACTGTCATAGAGACAAACAGACAGACTGTCATAGAGACAAACAGACAGACTGTCATAGAGAAAACACAGACTGTCATAGAGACAAACAGACAGACTGTCATAGAGACAAACAGACAGACTGTCATAGAGATAAACACTCAGACTGTCATAGAGACAAACAGACAGACTGTCATAGAGATAAACACTCAGACTGTCATAGAGACAAACAGACAGACTGTCATAGAGACAAACAGACAGACTGTCATAGAGATAAACACTCAGACTGTCATAGAGATAAACAGACAGACTGTCATAGAGATAAACACTCAGACTGTCATAGAGACAAACAGACAGACTGTCATAAGAAAACACAGACTGTCATAGAGAAACAGACAGACTGTCATAGAGACAAACAGACAGACTGTCATAGAGACAAACAGACAGACTGTCATAGAGACAAACAGACAGACTGTCATAGAGATAAACAGACAGACTGTCATAGAGACAAACACTCAGGACTCGATCATAGAGATAAAAACTCAGACTGTCATAGGAGGACAAAAAGACAGACTGTCATAGAGATAAACAGACAGGACTGTGTCACGTAGAGATAAACAGACAGACTGTCATAGAGGACCAAACAGACAGACTGTCATAGAGGGACAAACAGACAGACTGTCATAGAGGATAAACCGACCAGACTGTCATAGAGACAAACAGAGACAGACTGTCCATAGAGATAAACAGACAGACTGTCATAGGCAGACAACAACAGACAGACTGTCATAGAGACATAACACTCAGACTGTCATAGAGACACACAGACAGACTGTCATAGAGATAACAGACAGACTGTCATAGAAGATAAACAGACAGACTGTCATAGAGACAAACAGACGACTGTCATAGAGACAAACAGACAGACTGTCATAGAGATAAACAGACAGACTGGTCATAGAGACAAACAGACAGACTGTCATAGAGACAAACATACCAGACTGTCATAGAGACAAACAGACAGAACTGTCATAGAGACAAACAACAGACTGTCATAGAGACAAACACTCAGACTGTCATAGAGACAAACAGACAGACTGTCATAGAGATAAACAGACAGACTGTCATAGAGATAAACAGACAGACTGTCATAGAGACAAACAGACAGACTGTCATAGAGACAAACAGACAGACTGTCATAGAGATAAACAGACAGACTGTCATAGAGACAAACAGACAGACTCATAGAGATAAACACAGACTGTCATAGAGACAAACAGACAGACTGTCATAGAGACAAACACAGACTGTCATAGAGACAAACAGACAGACTGTCATAGAGATAAACAGACAGACTGTCATAGAGATAAACAGACAGACTGTCATAGAGACAAACAGACAGACTGTCATAGAGACAAACAGACAGACTGTCATAGAGATAAACAGACAGACTTCATAGAGACAAACAGACAACTGATAGAGACAAACACTATGAAAGACAAAGAACTCATAGAGAAAAACGCAAGAAAACAACAGACTGTCATAGAGATAAACAGACAGACTGTCATAGAGACAAACAGACAGACTGTCATAGAGACAAACACTCAGACTGTCATAGAGACAAACAGACAGACTGTCATAGAGATAAACAGACAGACTGTCATAGAGACAAACAGACAGACTGTCTAGAGACAAACAGACAGACTGTCATAGAGACAAACAGACAGACTGTCATAGAGACAAACAACAGACTGTCATAGAGACAAACAGACAGACTGTCATAGAGACAAACAGACAGACTGTCATAGAGACAAACAGACAGACTGTCATAGAGACAAACAGACAGACTGTCATAGAGACAAACAGACAGACTGTCATAGAGACAAACAGACAGACTGTCATAGAGACAAACAGACAGACTGTCATAGAGACAAACAGACAGACTGTCATAGAGACAAACAGACAGACTTGTCATAGAGACAAACAGACAGACTGTCATAGAGACAAACAGACAGACTGTCATAGAGACAAACAGACAGACTGTCATAGAGACAAACAGACAGACTGTCATAGAGACAAACAGACAGACTGTCATAGAGACAAACAGACAGACTGTCATAGAGACAAACAGACAGACTGTCATAGAGACAAACAGACAGACTGTCATAGAGACAAAACAGACAGACTGTCATAGAGACAAACAGACAGACTGATCATAGAGACAAACAGACAGACTGATCATAGAGACAACACGACAGACTGTCATAGAGACAAACAGACAGACTGTCATAGAGACAAACAGACAGACTGTCATAGAGACAAACAGACAGACTGTCATAGAGACAAACAGACAGACTGATCATAGAGACAAACAGACAGACTGTCATAGAGACAAACAGACAGACTGTCATAGAGACAAACAGACAGACTGATCATAGAGACAAACAGACAGACTGTCATAGAGACAAACAGACAGACTGTCATAGAGACAAACAGACAGACTGTCATAGAGACAAACAGACAGACTGTCATAGAGACAAACAGACAGACTGTCATAGAGACAAACAGACAGACTGTCATAGAGACAAACAGACAGACTGTCATAGAGACAAACAGACAGACTATCATAGAGACAAACAGACAGACTGTCATAGAGACAAACAGACAGACTGTCATAGAGACAAACAGACAGACTGTCATAGAGACAAACAGACAGACTGTCATAGAGACAAACAGACAGACTGTCATAGAGACAAACAGACGGACTGATAGAGTGACAAACAGACAGACTGTCATAGAGATAAAC
>JACEFZ010027719.1:175000-217500 GCA_014155875.1 Cepaea nemoralis
CTGTTAACGTTCGCTGGATTTGAACTCAAGATTAGTCCCTATACGCGCATCCTTCTTATGCATTCGACTGATTTTTACGTGTGGAGTAGCTTTCCCTATTACCAGTGTCCCTTACCATCAGGCGAAGCCACTCCGACTTCTGATGTACTTGTAGTTTACGTCCTCAAGTCAAAGACGAGTAGTCAACATTTTAGTATAGCTGACAGGCGTTGGGGCCGAAATTGTCACCTCGGCATCAGGCACTGGATGTTTAAGAGCGAGCGCTCTTATTCATTCAACTCATCTCATCTCATCTCATCATGTTCCTCTTGTACCTTGCGGTGTCGAGGTGAAGTATAAATATCGTGAGAGTGCCCGATTATGGGTTTCATATATCGATATTCCCATGGACTCTGCTATTCCCTCCGTCCAACATTTACGTGGTCGGCCTCTTCCTCTGATTCCATCTGGTCTGTACATCATTGCTTGTTGTGGTATGCTGTTGACTGGTAACCTACTTGCATGGCCAAACCATTTGACTTGCTGCTTTATAATAAAATCGAATGCTGCTTTAACTCTCACTTTAGTCCTGATTTCTTCATTTCTGATCTTATCTCTTCTTGATACGTTGAGTATTCTTCTCAGGAACCTCATTTCTGTTGTTGTGATTTTTCACATTCGATAAATGCTGATATTCATTAATTTCTGATAATGTTGAACTATCTTCTGCCATTCCCAAGCTCCGCGTGATGCGTAATATTCCTATTTAGCGCGGGAAGAAATGTGTGTATTGTTTCTGATCATGGAAGAATGGATTTTATCGTGTTCATCTAGAAATAATGAAGATGATTACTGTATTTTGGGACATAGAAGGTGTGATTCTTGTGGATGTTATGCCAAGAGAAGAGACAATCAATTCGCAAGCTTGCATTAAGACATTGAAACAACTCAATCAACGTTTTCGCAGAGTTCGGCTGCACAAGAATCCAGCAGACCCTTTTCTCTTTCACGACTATGCCCGCCCTTACACAAGCCTGGCAATATGGGAAGCAAACACCAAATTAGGCACAAACAATGAACCAAATTAGGCTGGACTGTACTACCCCATCCACCCTATAATTCCGATTTGGCACCTTCTGATTTTCATCTATTTGGTCCACTTAAAGATGCACTACGTGGGACAAGGTTTGAAGATGATGAAGGAGTGATTTGTGCAGCGAAGAAATGGCTACATGATCAAGACAAAATCTGATGCGGGCAAGGGATACATGCACTTGTTTTGCGCTGGCATAAAGTCGTACAAGTTAGAGAGAATTATGTTGAATAATACAGATGTTTACATGGCATACCCATGTGTATTGTATATACATTTCATGCTTTTTGAATGAACAGCTCCTGAGAAAAAACGATGTGATGCATTACGTTCTAAACCAAAACGGTGTTTGTGAGTGACTACCAGTTATTGATAAGTAGCCCGGCACTGGTAATGAAAGTGTATCAGATCTGCGGTAGATCATTTATACACTCCTAACTCCCGGGTCCAGTCAGGTATATGTACTACTGACGAGCTCAAACGAGAGCGAAACTCGAGTCTAGTGCTTCCAATCTGACGTGGACAAGGCCTTAGGTTCGTACTGGAATACGATCAGCGTTGCCAGTAGTGAGTTGTGCTCACTGTTTAAATCTCAAATCCCGGAAAAAAAAAACCAAACAAATCAATTTGATTATTGCTCTCATGGACTTTAGACGGCCTGGTGTGCCTTGCCAGTCGAGAAGACCTGATCATTCGGGGCCACATCGATTGACAGATGTCAGTCGCGGCGATCGCGGCAAATTTGAGCTATAGCCTACAATAGGGTGACGTGATATTCTAGTGTGATAATTTGGTCGCGTCTAGCGTGTGCCGCGTGGTTTAGTGGTTACAGACTCGCCTCACACGCCAGTGATCCGGGTTTGATCCCGGCTCCAGTGAAGGATACACACTACTGACCAGCTCAAACGAGAGCAAAACTCGAGTCTAGTGCTTCCAAACTGACGTGGACAAGGCATTAGGTTCGTACCGGAATACGATCGGCGTGGCCAGTAGTGGGTTGTGCTCAATGTTTAAATAACACTCCTAACTGTCAAAACAGACATACCCTTAGTCATAACCATGGCCGTTTCTAAATTGTTACAAACGTTTGTGACACGGATGACTGTGGAAGAGCATGGTCGCCTACCAGCATGACACTTGATACTGTTTTATACGTCTATATTGTGCTTTTTACAACAGATCTAAGCCAACACTACTTTTTTGTTTTTTTTGGCATCTCGCATATTTCTTTAGAAATTAGGCGTGTACAGTCGGGACGTTTTGGATATGTTGTAAGGAGAAATGGACTTGGGAATTTGGTGACAACTGGCAAGCTTTATGGGACGAGAGTAAGAGGAAGACAGAAGGAAAACTACCTTGATGCTTTGGCAACATGGCATCGTCGGAACAAGAACACAGACCGTGTGAGATGGCAAACCATGACCGCACACGCCTTTCGCATGATGATGATGCATATCCCCAATTCTCCGCTACTAGCTTGTGTCAGAGAACCACAAATTATACCAGCTACCACGCAGAAAAGAAACATGAGACAGTAAGTAGTCTTCAAAGACAAAAGACACCTCACAAAACTCCACAAAGCCGCAATAAAGCGACCAAGGTCTCTTTTATATTACAGTAGACTGACAGAGTGGACTTAACCCAGGCGATAAACCTGTCTGAATATACGATTTGACGTCATGCAAGATACGGGGGAACAGTCGGGCGTTGTGATTTTTATTGCGAGTGCATCGATGTTTGTATGGATTGCTATTGTATTCTGGGCGTTCACCTGTGTGTCGCTATCGTAGGGCCGTGACTGCGTTAGTCATGTATGCGTGTATGTATGTTATGTGTATGTATGTTATGTGTATGTAGGTGTATGTACGAGGTACGGGATATGTAATATTTACGGTGAGTTATGTCATGTTATGTAATTTTATGTTATGTTATCCCGATCGATATTCCCACATATTGGGCGTTCCCATAGTGCGCTCAGTCCTCCGATACAAAAGCCATCTCGAAGTATCTCTACTCACTGTTCCCAATATAACTGTCTTACGGTGAGTAACAGATGCGTGTCACCCGCGTGTTACTGGTGCCGCCAAAAAAAAAAAAAGAAAGAAAGTAAACAATAGTAACACTTTAGGCCTCTTTGGTATGTCGTAATATGCGAATATGAGAACTTTTTTTGTTTGCATATCCTATTTACATGACATTGCAGTCAACACCAGCATTTTTCAGCTGCTGTTGATGTCTTGGCAATTTTTACGTTCAGAAGTTTGCCATTGCTTTCTGAATGACCGGTTCACATACCTTTCCGTAAGAAATCAACGCGACGCGATCCGCTGCCGAATCTTGCGCAGCTGTGTTCCGTACGTGGGTGTACGGTATTACGAACAGCGCCCTAAACACCTTCGCCAGGGAGAACGGGATATGAGAATAGAGAGACTAAAATGGTATGACAGAATCACCAATGTGGAGCTCATGGAGAGAACTAGACACATTCCAGTGAAACAAGAGATGAGGGATAGACGCTGGCGCTGGGTAGGGCTCACGCTGAAAAAACCCGCCAACAATATAACTAGACGCTCTCTTGTCTGGAAGAACCCACAAGGCGAAAGAAATAGCGCGAGATCTGGAACTCACAGAGAAGAGAATTACAGAGATGAATAATATTTGGGGGGGGGGGGGAGGGGGGAAGCTGCGGGAGATGGCAACAAATAGGGCACTTGGCGTGGTTTGGTTGAGGCCCTATGTCCCAAATGGGGATAAATGGCAGAAGAAGGAGAAGACAGAGAGTTGGTGTGAGACTATCTCATACCCTAGAAAAACAGCAGCCAACATGCAACACACCACTGTCACAGAGTTCTTAATTGACATAGAGAAGTGGCTATATTTGTCTAGAGGATGTCGGTGTAAATGTGTTGTTGAACGACTACTCGACAATGATGAATCAATAGAAAACACCATGCTGCGGCACACACGATTTTAATATGGAAACACACACGATAATATACTATTCCTCAGGAACATTTCAGCATTGAAATATAGATATATTGCATCTCCACAGTTACAGGACACTCAGAGAACTCTGTGTATATAATACTATCTTAGCTGAGATTCCTCCTCAGCCCGACGCCGACTAGCTGGCTAGTATTCCACACACTATCGCCGCTGACAAACTTGCTAAGTCTCAAATACTTAGCCCCAGAATTACTGACAAAACCATGGCGGGGTTTTGTCTAGCTCCACCGAGCTCAGACTTCCCTGTCTGACTCCAAAACTCAATTCTCGGGCTGAAGCTTCCTCTACTTCGCCCCAAAACTCACTGCCTCTAACTTTCCCCGCCTGTTTACTTATTTGCTTTTCCCGGGGACCTCCGTCACCCTACTTTACATTCCTCCCATCTACCCTTTCTAAGTTTCTCTAGTCTATTTGTTTTCCAATCACGTTTTATCTTCCGAGGAGTGATTTAACTCCAGACAACTCTGTGAGGTTCTCATTAACCTGAAGATTTATAATGACATATCCGTGCCTACCCGATCACCTAGTCTGGGATAACCCCAGTTTGTCGTTAGTTGTGATTAACCTCCTGTCCTCAAATTTGCATACCGCTTTGTTACTTTTCACCTTCTTAGTTCGTATATCAGCTATATTCTGGCATCTTTACCTCCAACTTCCTGACCTACACTCCGCCTATTATTTCTCAGACCCGGTTAACTTGTTTATGTAGTAACTTTCTTACTTAGGACAATCACCCCAGTGTTAGTAAACCCAGGCATGTTACAACCACGAACTGGCCCACTAAGGGCCTGGCTTGAGTAGTTGCGTGCCTATGCTTGACTAGGAATGAAAAGGACAAACGAAGAAGCCCAGATGGGTTTATAGTTGTTTCATGAGTGTTTCCAAGGTCGGGTTAAGTCCTCTGCTGTGGATAGGTCATATCTGGCACTGGGACCGACCCCTGTACGTTCCCTGGGCATTGAAGATTTCTTTTTTCTGAGAAGAAGGTGGTAAAGAGGGGGGGGGGGGTGTTGGAAAATTAGATAACTGTAGACTGTGTATGTTAACAACAGTGGTTTTTAAATAGGGTCACGTGTTCGCGATACAGTCATAAATAGATGGAAAGATGGACGGACAGGTAGAGAGACAAATCAAGATGTAGGCAGGTAGAAAGACATGCAAGAAAGGAGATACACAGACAAGCTAACAAGCAGACAAACAGACTGGGAGACGGACAGCTAGACGGACAGATTGACAGGCAAAAATAAAGGTAACATGGAAGACATGCAGGCCGCAGACAGACAGGCAGGCAGAGACACATATAAGCAAGGAGAGCAAACAACAGATATATGAACAGTCCGACAGACAGACAGACAGACAGACAGACAGACAGACAGACAGACAGACAGACAGACAGACAGATAGACAGACAGACAGACAGACAGACAGACAGACAGACAAGCCTAATCTGTCCTAGACAACTATCACATGAATTGACACTATAGCATTTATTATGTTAACTCATCGTACCCCAGCAGTTGTTACTGTAACTCACACCATCTTTCCCCTAATTACCAAGTGCCATCTCCGCATCGAAGGTTATTTGAGTCTTCTTCTTTTTCTTCGTTCATCCGGAGTTTTTTTCCGGATGTGATTGCTGTTGTGCCTGTTTACAGCAGAGCTGCGTTTTTGCGCCGTTAGGCCGACACATCAGACTTCTGCGGGCATTTGTTGACCGGGTTAACCTTCCCGGTTATTTGAGTCCAAGACCATATGTCCTACGTCATTACCGCAACGCAGGTATTATTGAAACCAGAGTACAGATATTCATCTTATAGTCCATGTCGTGTGATGTTGCTGACAATGTCTGTCCACAGCCATGGCGGATACGGAAAGTCGCTTAAGTAGATTAATCATCCTTGGCACTTAATCAGTTTAAAGACGCCGTAGCTATGAAAATGTATGATCTGTGGGAACTGCCGACAGGTCGGAGTCCCTTTGACGGCTTCTCACTAGAACAACTTCCTGTACTGACTGAACATGCTGTATGATGAAGACTGGACTTAGATTTATGACGGTCTTCCTCCAGCGTTGATCTGGAGCAGACACTGACCATCACAACTTTATACAGGTCAGCAAGGTCGAATGGATACGAGCTCTCACTCTTAAACTTCCGGTGTGCTGATGCCGAGATAGCGGGTTCAACCCATACACGGGTCAGTTGGACTAAAATGTTGAATTCTAGCATTTGATGTGGGGGACGTAAATTACAAGTACCTCAGAAGTCGGAGTGGGTTCACCTGATGGCGAGGGACACTGGCAAAAGGGACAGCTCCAAAAATCAACCCTGTGCACTAGCAGTAGTTAGTAGCACGTATACAGCCTACGCTTGAGTTCAAAGGGAGAGAACTCCAAAAATAAAACCGACAACTGGATACCCCTCTCTGTCATCCTACCATTTAATGAAGTTGATGTTCTTTATATTATTATTTGCTTTCCAGTTGTTCATGCTGTCCACGTACATCTATCTCTGTTTTGCCTTGAATCTCTTGCCTAGATTCCACTTACCCCACCCTCCTGGCTCCTTTCCCACGGGAAACAAACGTCTCTATTCAACCTTTAGTATTGATAAAAGTGAATCGGTACAACTGTTTGGGAACAGTCATAGCATCTGACTTGGAGGTGCCTTGAAGAGATTATAACAGTTATAACATCTGATGGGAGGTGCCTTGAAGAGATAATAACAGTTAATATCAGCTGATGGGAAGTGCTTTGAAGAGAGTATAACGGTTATAACATCTGATGGGAGGTGCCTTGAAGAGATTATAACAGTTATAAAATCTGAAGGGAGGTTCCTTGAAGAGATTATAACTGTTATAACATCTGATGGGAGGTGCCTTGAAGATATTATAACAGTTATAAAATCTGATGGGAGGTGCCTTGAAGAGATTATAATAATTATACCATCTGATGGGAAGTGCTTTAAAGAGATTATAACAGTTATAACATTTGATGGGAGGTGCATCCGATGTGAAACGTGGACAATGAGCAGACAAGCTGAAAAACATCTAATGACAATGGAAGTGTGGTTTCTGACGAAAATACAAAGGATACTATGGACAGACAGAAAACCAATGAGCAAATCCTACAAGAAGCAAATGAAAACCGTAAACTGATTATAGGAAATAGACGTAGACAATCAAAAATCTTTGAGCATGCTACGAGTAGGAATAAACTGGAGAACATGATTACAACTAGCAAGATTGACAGTAAACAAGGGAAAAGGCAGATACGTAAATATCTAGATGGCTTTGCCACATGGCACGGTTGAGACAAGAACACAGAGCTGATCCACGACTCCGATGATCATGTGAGATGACACATGCCCATGTCATGTTGCGAAGGTGATCAGGTCTTCCAACAGTCTTCTGTCTCTCGTGTACTGTCAGTCTTCTTACAGTCCATGACCGCCTACGCTTATCGGCTTGACACATAATGATGATGATATTTATACAATTTCAGGAATAGTCAAAACTAAACGAAACGAACCCGGAAATTTCAAAACAGAAGGGAAATTGTACGAACTTTCCGTGTGTGACTCAACTTTCAGGGTGGTTGCATGTAAATCTGTTTAAACCCATACCGAGTTGTTATCTTCACTTTGATTGTATCAAGCTGTGCACTTTATTTGGGCGTACTTCAGGTAAAATGTCAGCACTTTTCTTGATACTTGTGCATAGTGTTTTAAATTTTTTGTTTCTATTCCCTCAACACTGAGTACACTCGAGACTTTTATCAATTATGGTGCAGTAATTTTTTTTCCTGTTTTGAGTTTTGCTAGATCAGTATTCATATTCCAGTATCCCCGCAGAAGTCGGATGTGTCGGCCTAACGGCGCAAGAACGCAGCTCTGCTGTAAACAGCCACAACGCAATCACGTCCGGAAAAAAACCCGGATGAACGCAAAAGAAGAAGAAGAAGAAGAAGAAGAAGAAGAAGAAGAAGAAGAAGAAGAAGAAGAAGAAGAAGAAGAAGATATTCCAGTATTCCTACACCAGCCTTCCTACACCAGTATTCCTACACCAGTATTCCTACACCAGTATACCTATACCAGTATTCCTACACCAGTATTCCTACACCAGTATACCTATACCAGTATTCCTACACCAGTGTTCCTACACCAGTATACCTATACCAGTATTCCTACACCAGTGTTCCTACACCAGTATACCTATACCAGTATTCCTATACCAGTGTTCCTAGACCAGTATACCTATACCAGTATTCATACACCAGTGTTCATTTACCAGTATTTCTTTTCAAAATGCATACCCTCTAGGCTTCATGTCGTATAAAAGTAATCGTTGAGTCAGCAAAAGTAATCTTTGAGTCAATAAAAGCAATTTTTGAGTCAAGTAAAAGTAATCTTTGAGTCAGCAAAAGTAATCTTTGAGTCAAGAAAAAGAAATCGTTGAGTCAGTAAAGGTAATCTTTGAGCCAGTAAAGCAAAGGACTCTTGTACACGCTTCAAACGCACTGTGTATAAGAAGCTAGATTCATAGTTTTATAGACCAATCTGCACTTGGTTTGTGATATGGTCATTGTCACAGCGGCTGTCTTAACTTCCAACGACATTTCACGGTACCCGTGTCAGGCGGGGAGCTCAGGGCGATCTTAAACATAGGAATCCATTACAATGAGGATCGAACCCCTGACCCCTGGACCATAGGCGGGCGTCTAACCACCACACTACCGCGGCTCCAGACACAGACCCTATATATAGTATATCAATCAATCAATCAGGTGCGTCTCCGCAGTGAAGGTTGGGTGCATGGATCTCCAACACTGTCTGTCTCTCGCCCTGACTGTACATTCTGTCAGCTTGATGTTCGTCCATCTTTTGATGTTATCTTCCCACTTGTATCGTTGTCTACTTCTTGTTCTTTTTCTTAGTTCTTTCACCGACTCTGTTTTTTTTTCCCCTTTTCATTAACAGTTTTTCTAGAAACTCTGTATTTGATTGTCTCCCCCCCCCCCCCCCCCCCCCCTTCCATGAAATACGACATATTCTTCAGAATGTCCACATTTCCAGGGCCTCTATTCGAATTTTTAATTCTTGTTCATCGTACAGGTTTCCGCGACATATACTAGTGTTGAATATACATAACATTTGACAATTCTCATTTTTAATGCGTTGTTAATCGCTCTAGATGTTAATACTGATGTCATGAAGATGAAAATATATGTGGCAATTCCCGTTCTCTTTCCAAGTCTGAACCCAGAACTACTTTTGGACGCGGTTAATATTTGTACCCGGCTTGTTTTTTACAGCAGGAATTGTGCTGTTAGAGAATATTTTTGCCTCACTCTACCGACAACTAAACCACATTTAAACGATGTTTTACACAACACTGCAGCCAGGTTACGCGAGCACAAGTCTCTTGTATGCCCAGGACTTCCACAAAACAAACTCAACTATGTCTTCTTTTGCGTTTAAGGGATTCTAACGTATGCTTTAAGGTCAGGGCCGTTAGTTGTGTTCCCGCGCAAACAACGTAGCGATACCGACATGGCGTCCTGGGCGAAAGATTTCTGGCTAACAAATTGGGTTGAAATATTGATTTTAATGGGTCAAACAGCTTTATAGTTGTATATTAGTTATGTTATTATTCAACATTAATCGGTGCCATGCCAATTACATCTTTGTTGTACAGGCTAATTATGACAAACAACCCACTTTTAGTTTGTTAGTGACAGGAGAAAGGCCATTTTATTGCAGATACTACAGCAGTGGTGTGAAGTGTTAGGTTTCGGCGTCGCCCGTGTGTTGCCGGGGACGTTAGGACAGCAAAGTAACACTAACCTATCATGCATGCCGTAAGAGACGACTAAGGATGGTTGGTCTAGGGTTAGATATAACATCTCGTAGAAAATAGCTGCAAAATGTAGCCGACCATAGAGCTGGTTGATGGCCTATACTCCACTGAGGGAATAAACGGTAGAACACAGAAGGCTGTGGCATTAAAAAAAACACTAGAGGGTCGACTTCATTGCCCCTGGTTTTATCCTATAAGGCTCGGTTTCTTTCTGTATTGCGGCCTGTCGAAAGCGCCACACAAAGCACGAACTCCGTAGCTTCAGCGACGGCCTGCAGGAGTCTCCGAGAAAAATTGCACTCGTGAACGGAACAAAATAGGCCGGAATCGAATCCGCAACCTTCGGAGCGCGAGGCGGGCAAGGTAACCACTTGTCACGGAGACTCCCAAGAGCAGATAAGATAGGTTAGTAGCCCGTAACAACTATACTACCTGCTCAACCCTCTCGCATATCCTGGGTTGTGGATCTGACGCCTATACAACAATGATAAGGTTGGAGGGGGGAAAGTAGGAAGTCAAGTGTGCGCATTGCACAATCTACAAATCCCTCCGCGGTTGAATGCATTAAACAGTAGGTCTACTAGGCATCTGCCCTGTTGACATTTCGAAATCAGAAAACCTACGCACAAGAAAATATTTATAGAACATGTGATTCTGGAATACTCATTGTTGACACTTACTGATGCTACTGAGATGGCATCTTCTTAAACATCATCATCATCATTAACAGCCATGAAAAGTGGCTTTCATGTCTCATCGCAACACACAGATCTTTTCTATTGATGACATTCCTCCGTGTGATAGTTTTAGAACATCCAGCATTCCCGGGAAGGTTAACCCGGTCAACAAATGCCCGCAGAAGTCGGATGTGTCGGCCTAACGGCGCAAGAACGCAGCTCTGCTGTAAACAGGCACAACGCAATCACGTCCGGAAAAGAAAAAAAAAAACTCAGGATGAACACAGCAGCAGAAGAAGAAGAACATCCAGCATCAGTTCTCTCGGCCCGTTTCTACCTTTTCTATCGCTGATATTTCCAGCCATTATGATGTTTAAACAGACACGATAAACACAATATTTGCACGATTTCTTGCTGGCATATTTCGCAGCATCTCGTAAGGTGCAGTATGCTGTAGTATGCACATGACGAGATGCAGCGAAACACGCCAGGCAAGAAATCGTGCAATATTTAGTTTATGGCGCCTGTGTTTACATTAACTAAGTGTGTACATCGTAGTGTTTTCCAAGGCTTGTCTTCTCATTATGTAAACACAGAGCACTGTTTGTCTCTTCTTAGTGTGTTATTTGACCACTAGGGAGACCCCAGCACTAACTGATCATTCCGGGTGGAACGGCGCAGATACGAGATCTAACTCATTCAATCAATGGAAACATGTTTTGCACAAAAAGTGTACACGACTTTCCCAACACGATCACATGATTGAATTGTAGAAGAAGGCAGAGGTGCATGTATATTCCAGGCGCAATAAAGCAGGAACGAGGACTAAACTCATTCTATAAACGGAAGAATCATCATCATCATGTGCCATTCCGATTAGCGTGGGTGGTCATGTTTCGCCATCTCACACGATCACCAGTCGTGGATCAGCTCTGTGTTCTTGTCTCGACCATGACGTGTGGCCAAGCCATCTAGATATTTACTTCCTTGCCTTTCCCTTGTTCTTTCCCCATCAATCTTGCAATGGAAGAAAGTTCAGCATCAAAATTGCACACGAGCCTTCCCGACACTCGCCTGATTGAACTGTGGAAGAAGCCAGAGAGATCTGTAACCTGTTATCATGAACATTTTAACAATGGAAGTGTTGGCGGTAACAATGACACTTATTTGGCTCGAGTCGCAAAATGACACCCATTATTGCATTATAAATGGTTTCTTCAGCATGGTTTGGAGCACTGAGGGAGGTGCCCCTTGAAGCACTGGACTTGAATCCCTGCAGAAATCCACAATTTATATTTCTTGCCACGTCATGCCAGCGTCATGTGCAATGAAAGGGTAGATGGGACGAATGGCTGTGCCACTATATCACGTGATGAACCAATAGATTCAGAGGACATTATGTCTTCTTATGGAGTTTGACGGAAGCGAAGCCTTTCAACTGAATTTTGTCATCTCATCTCATCTGGTTCCTCTTGTATCTTGCGGTGTAGATGTGAAGCATAAACAGTAGGAGAGTTTCAGTTTATGGGATTCATATGTCGAGATTCCCATGGACTCTGTTATTCTCTTTGTGCATCGTTTACATCAGGGGTGGCCAACACGAGGCCCGCGGGCCGCGTGCGGCCCGCCAGTATTCATGTTGCGGCCCGTGGAGTGGGAAACGACGATGTGGTCGAAGCTGCATCAAGCTTGCTTGTTTACTTTAATTTAACAAAAAAAATTAGGTGCGTGAACCGGCAAGAAATATTATTTCTGAAATTTGGCCCGCCTGCTGAAAAGGTTGGCCACCCCTGGTTTACATGATCGGCTTTTGCTTCTATTTCCATTTAGTCTGCGCATCATTGTTTGTTGTGGTATACCGTCATTTGGTAGCCTGGTTATGTGGCCGAACGATTTCACTTGCTGTTGTCTAATGAATTCTAGCGCTGCTATTACCCGGACTTTCGTCCTGATTTCATTATTTCTGATTTTGAAACTCAGTTCATCAACATCAAAAATTAGAACGCAAATTTCCCGACTTATGATCATTGTGGTCAGAGAAGCGCACCACACCAAGTGCACGATGAGGCTCGTAAATCAACACAGGACTAGAATAGTGTGTTATTGTATTAATTCATTCATTCATTAGCCTTTGCAGAACCACGCTCCCATAACAACCTTCCGGAAAACTTCTCGGTCATGGCTGTTGGGTTTCTTGGCAAGTTTTGCAGAAGGTAGTTTGCCGTTAGTTATTGTAAGCTGATGAATTTACTACAGAGGAGACCGAACAACATGTGGGCATGACGGCAATGAGGATATGCCGCACCGAAGTAAACTGTCTCTAAACGCTTCATTGTCTCTGAAGTTTTCAAAATACATCTATCACTAGCTAGATCTGTACCAGTTTGAGAATCACTGGTCTAAGCAACAGCCTAGAGCTTGCAACGATGTGCACGCGGCAACAATGTTGTAATCGCTGCAAGAACACATCCCGATATTTTACTACACTTTTCGCGACAGGAACCAACGGCAAATCAAACCGACCAGTGACACGACAAAACTTGTGTGCTGTCCGTGGAGTATGTCGCAAGCACATCCAAGGTCGGACGGACGCAAACAGGCGCTCGGAGAGAGACAGGGGATTGATTCTATTTGTGGGAAGAAGTTGGTGCAAAATATATAACGAGCCTTGTAGAGGGATTATACAGGAAAGACAGCCATACGTGTGTCGTTGACCCTATGATTTGTCAGAAGGTCATAAGTAGAACATTTTTGGGTGTTAACGTTTAGTAGATTATTGCAATGCAGACACGACAAGGAGCCAGCGTCAGTTTTTGTCATGGACTGAGTGAAAATCTGACTGAGCTACCATATAACAGTAGACAGTACTACCTCTGGAGTAAACTAGGCAGGCAGAGAGAGGGATCATCTTACCCGTGGTGTCTATCATTCAAGCCAGGTTTTGTGCTTTTAGAAAGTTATTATGCCCCTTATTTAGGAGGGGGAGGTGGTGGTGAGGGGGAGGTGGTGGTGGTGGTGGGGGGCTTATAATTAAATTGTCAGAAGACACAGATTATGGTCGTCGTCACTAGGAAGAAGAAAATATCACAATGCAATATTTCCATAGTATGTTTTCCATCTTAGCAAAAAGCAACCTTTGCCAAGGTGATTCTTCCTTCTTCTTCTGCGTTCATCCGGATTTTTTTTCCGGATGTGACTGCGTTGTGCCTGTTTACAGCAGAGCTGCGTTCTTGCGCCGTCAGGCTGACACATCCGACTTCTGCGGGCATTTGTTGACCGGGTTAACCTTCCCGGGGGTGATTCTTGTTCTAATCTCTTTAATGCGTCTCCCATCAGATGTTATGAATGTTCCAAGATATAACTGTACCGATTCACTTGTTTAAGAATATTCCTATTTACTTGTATATTACATTGTGGTATTTTCTTTTAATTAGTGACGACTATAATCTGTGTCTTCTTACAATTCCAACCCTAGTTGTTCACTGTGTTCAATGATCGCATCTACTTTTAATATTGCAGATCCTGCTTATTGTCTGCAATCAATACTGTATCATCCTCATATCTAATGTTGTTGATGTTACTTCCCGCAATGATGATTCCTTTCATATCTTCTATATTTCTGAAAATATTTTCACTGTACAGGGAAAACAGATCCCTAGATATTACACATCCCTGTTTCACACCTCTTTTAATAGGCTGATATTGACCTACTTCATTATCAATCATTATGGCAGCTTGTTATTTCCAATATATGTTTTTTACAAGTCTAAGGTCTTTCCAATCAATTTGTAGATCTGGCAGAATCTTTATCATGTTGACATATCTTACTTTATCGAAAGCCTCTGTGTGGTCAATAAAGCAAAGATGTAGATCTTTGTTTACTTCTATAGAACGTTCAATTAATGTTCTCAGTATATTATATACACAACATTTACTGTACCCTTGCCTTCTACAATCCCACATTGCTCTTTTCCTATTTCGGATTGTACTTTCTACCAATCTCTTTGCAAGATAATTCTTAGCAAAATCTTCGGGATGTGACTCATTGTGCTAATTGTTTGATGTTGATCACATTCCAAGGCTCCTGATTTCTTTGGGATTGCAATAAATATTGAATTACATAATTCAGGAGATATATCTCCAGTTTCATATAATGTGTTCAGCAGTCTGGTGACTTGATCTATTCCATATTCTTCTAAGGCATTAATTATTTCTGTCGTGATGTTGTCTGAACCGGGGTCTTGCCAGTTTTCATATGGTTAAGAGCATTCTGAACTTCCATATTCAAAATTAATGGTCCTTCATTATTATTTCGAATATCATATTGTTATTCTCTTGTATCATCATTAAGGTCTTTCACATAATCTGTCCATACATGTAACATCTCATCTTATTCTATTATGATTTTTCCACCTTTTGTTTTTAGGCAGCCTGTTGATGTACGTGTTCTTTTAATTCGGTAAACTCCTGAATTCTTATGTGCATTAATTTGGTATTTTACTGTAGTCTTGTTTTTCAATTTCTATGCAATTTTTCTCGAGCCATTCTTCTTTTGCCTCCTTACATAATGTTCTGACTTTTCTGCGAATCTCTTCATATTTGACTATGATTATTTTTGTTGTGTCTTCTTGTTTCCATTAGTCGTAAAATTTCTTCAGTCATTCATTTGTTACGACCTACTTTCTTTCTTTTTCTTCTGCGTTCACCAGGAATATTTTTTTTGGACGTAATTGCGCTGTGCTTGTTTACAGCAGAGCTGCGATATTTGCACCTTTCTGCCGACACATCCGACTTCTGCAGGCTTTTATTGACCGGGTCTACTTTCTTTAATTTTTGAATAGTTTATTCTGCAGCCAAACTGACTGAATTTTTCACAATTTCCCATTGATAATACATATCTTGAAATAAGATCTAAACCAGACAATATATCAAATCTGTTCTTTACTTCTATGTTAAAATTGTTTTGTATTTCCTTGTAATATTTCAATGAACACAGATAATATTCAGTGTTTCCTGGTGTATATTTGACTTTTTTGAACTTTACCTTCAATGTGTCTGTAATCAGTCTGAGATCACTGTAACAGTCCGCATTTTGAACAGTCTTTGCAATTATTAACGCATTTCGAAACCTTCTACTAACCAGGATGTAATCAATCTAGTTTCTAATCCTGCTGTCAGGACTCCTCCATGTCCATAATCCGTTTGGATGTTGCTTTAATCAGGTGTTTACGACAAATCAGTTTATGCTCTTTTGCCCATTCTACAAGTCTGTATCCTCTTTAGTTTCGTTCTCCCAAACCATGTTTGCCTACTGTGTATCCATCGCCTTGATCTGGCCACATTATGAGAAGACAAAACCTGGAACATACTGTGACAACGGGAAAGATTTATGGAAAAAGCAATGGAGGAAGACAACGCGAGAAACTTCTTGACAGAATTAAGCTATGGCACGGAAGGGAATCAACACATATATTGAACCGTGCCGTCGAAGATCGCAATTTATGGAGACGCATGATCGCCCACTTCCTGAACTGACAGGCATGTATCACCATGCCGGGTCTTCATTCCCGATGAATTTCTGTATGTTTCACAACTTCACTTTAAAAAAAAAAAAACAAGCAACAACGGATAACACAACGCTGCTCCTCTTTGGCGCATATCAAAAGTGGGGCGGCCAATTTTAAACTGATTTATAAGGCACCAGGGCCGGGTTATATACTGGCCAAAACCTATTGACTCGTCCTCGTCGAGCGTCCTGGGCAACAGGTCCCTTCGGGGTCCTGGCTAAAGTCAGTAGGATCGCCAATTCCTCCGAAGTCGGAGAGTGTCTGCCTGTATGGCGAGGAACCACCAGTCTGCACACCAATAAGCCAGACATGGGACAACGGATACTCACGCAAAACTCAGGTCCTGTATGACATCACACTGATGTTGGACAACAGGATGCGTTCATCCGACATACAGGACTTCGCGTTGGAGCTCAAGCCAACGAACACAAGCAAGCAAACTGATTTATTGGTTGTTTCGGGATTTAAAATTTAAATATTGAGCACAACCCACTACTGGCAACACTGATCGCATTCTGGTATGAACCTAAGGCCTATCCATATCCACGTCAATATGGAAGCACTATACTCGAGTTTCGCTCTCGTTTGAGCTCGTCAGTAGTGCATATCCCTGACCGGATCCGGAAACAAGCTCCGGACCACGCGTGTGAAGCGGGTGTGTAACCACGCGGCACACACTGGACACCGCCAAATTATCACGGGTGACGGTGTGATATTCCGTTATGATAATTTGGCTGTGTCCAGTGTGTGCCGCTTCACACGCGTGGTCCGGGGCTTGTTTCCGGATCCGGTCAGGGATATGCACTACTGACGAGCTCAAACGAGAGCGAAACTCGAGTATAGTGCTTCCATATTGACGTGGATAGGCCTTAGGTTCATACCAGAATACGATCGGCGTTGCCAGTAGTGGGTTGTGCTCAATATTTAAATTTCAAATCCCGAAACAACCAACAACTTTAAACTGTCCGGATGACGTCACCGAGATCGTATACACCGTGATGTCATGTGCTCAACACTCTTGACATCCTTAACAATAATATTGACAGATTACAAGATAATGGCATGGGTACAGTAATTTCTATCACACTTTTAAAGTTTTTATTTGAAGCTCCCTCGTATAAGTGCATTTGTTTTTTGACATCTGCTTTAAATTAGAATTCTCTGACTTTCTCTGGCTGATATCCCGCCATCTTCTGTGATCATACTTCTTAAATATTTAAATTCTTTAACTTGTTTCAGATGTGTGCTATTTATCTGTATACATAGTGAACCTGGAACCTGCTAACCTGCATTACTTCAGTTTTGGCTGTATTTATATAACATATTGTATCTGTTGCATGATGAACTTAGCTTATTAATACAATTTACTTTATGCTGTCACAAAACAAAGTGTTCTATTAAACAGACTGTTAGTTCAAACACAATTACAAATACCCGGAAGCATTATAAAATCTACCGAATGGCAATTAATCTAATCTGGTTTCCTGCAAGGCGGCTGCCATAATTGTCACGATCCGGATGACGTAATCGTGATTACACAAGATAAGAATTCGCTTTCTAATTTGGTAATGAATGTGTTTGAACAATTACGTCTGAAAATATTTACCAAGGCGTGGAACTTTCAAACAAGATAATGTGATTGAATTGAATGCACTCGATCAATCGATCAGGTGTCATCGTCACAAGCAAGATAGATTGGAATGGATCTCCAAAAAAGTATAAAGCTGCAGGAAGTAACTAAAGGATCTGACCGACACTCAGGAGTCCGAGGAAAGGCCAGACGGACATACAATAAGACTGCCACCGGTGCCATTAATATTGGGACTCTTCTGTTGCTGTTGAAGATGAGGATGTAGCACGTCTAGTAATGTCCTTAGAGCTATTATGTCGGATCTTGACTCAACTCAATTTACTTCCAACTAATGTTCGTCCACCAGTTGGTGTTATCTTCCCACTTGTATCACTGTCATATCCTCTACATGACGTCACAGTCAACCCCATAGACTTAGTCAATGGTGAAAAACAGACGTAGTGGTTGGGGTTTCATTACGTAGGCTAATGGACGATTCTTGAAAAAGGAGAGTCTGGCATATGAGACTACGCCTCCAGCATGAGAATGGAGGTGGAAGCAGTAACAGCGGCATTCCGTTGGTTAGAGGAGACCACTGCAACACACATTGTATTCATTAAAGACTCAAGGAGTATGCTTAGTAAGGTTTAGAAAGGAATGTTTCGTGTAGAATGGTTAACCTCACTTCAGAGGTCACAGATTGTGAGAATTGTATGGATGTTCGCACTGGCCATGCGGGAGTGCTGGAGAATGAACAGACTTATAGGCTAGCAGGGAATGCACCTCTTGGTGGTAGATTTACCTATGGACACGTCGAGAAGGTGGGGGAACAGACTGAGAACCCGTAGTGGAAAGAATGCGATTGCAGGGGATCGGCCGGGATTCTGGAAGAATCTAAAAACTGAGAGGGAAGACCAGTGCCATGTTCCTATGTCAGGTCATGGAGTACTCAATGCAGACAGTCCAGAGTTTCACGCAGTTCGGCGTGAAGACGAGAAGATTCATAGATTCATGCCTTGCTTGAAAACGGCGAGGCGAATTGGTGAGCAGGGGACAACGGCTCATGGAGGCAATCAGTGGGGCTAGAGCCATGGGCCGATTCGAACATGGGTCTGTAGTTCATGTAGCACGGCCATACACTGTGCCGCTACACCTGTGGTTAGGTTGTGTAGTTATTGTAGACTCTAGGTATTATGTAAATGTGACTGATATGTTGTGTAAGTAATATTGTGGAATGACAAATACTTGGAGTCAATATCAGATTTAAAACTGAACCGCGTTCTGCTATTCGAGCTGCGTTGAGTTGTTTAACGAGGTAGCTGTTATGATCTGTGCAGAGCGGTTGCGTAAAACAGAATTTCAGACATTGTGAGAAACTGCTATAGTGAGGCGATTATAGCATTGCCAGGCAGAAGTGTGATCACAGCAGCAACAGATATAGAATATGCATGCACCATCATCGCCCTCGCAAACAGGCTAGGGATCCTGCAACCGACGCTCATAGAATATTCACGACACACCAAACTAAATATATATATATATATATATATGTCCGAGCGCCGCAACTTAAAATCACAAGCACCAATAATTCGATGCATATCTATAGATTGGTGGCACCAGGACAAATTTCAATCACATAGAGATGGGAACGGTTAGTAGTGTGACTCTTCGCTGGCTGTTGAACGAGGGGACGGATTGCGTATGGTAATGTCCTGAGTGCAGTGATGTCGATTCTTAGCTCAACTCAACTCAACTCAACTTAACTCAGCTCAATTCAACTGAGAAGAGAGGCATTGGAGAACATTGCGAAGATTCGAAAAATCAGCGGTAGAGGAGGCTGTGGCAGACCGGCATAAATGATGATTAATGGTCTTAGATAGAGGATGCATGGGGGAACATCATTGGTAGCACTGATCCAGAATACCAAGGAGCACGACCTGCGGAGAAACACGAACGCCATAGCTACTTGGAGGATCACATGATAGTGATGATGATGAGGCTGCAGCAGTTCGGAATCCAGGTTCCAAATGGAGCTAAGGAACGGAGCATAATTATGCCACCCATTGTCGTGAAATTGGAACCGCGACTAACTGACTAACTAACTAATAACATGTGCATACAATAGCACGATAATAACGCCAATAAAAGCGGTAGTTAATTTCGGGCTGCAACCAATTCTTGCAACATGAGATATTTTGTTTCGAGATGAATAATTGTGTACGCGGCATTATGTTTCATGTGCGAAACTGTCCGTGGCTCTAACTTCAGCCTGGATTTGTTACACGAGACAAGACACTAAATGTAGCAATATTTCCCGGCAATGCAGTCGTTGATTGTCAAGACGACAACGGCGCTATACAAGACAATTATCTGCAAGAGTCACCATCTTGTTGGCCGGAAATATAAGAATATATTCAACGGCTAAATATAGCATGGAGCGGACAAGTAATAGACGTCCTCTTAAAGTCCATACCGCGTGGCGTTGGTGATCATGTCTGGCCACAGCCTTCTGTCTTGTCTGCTGCCAATATTATATTAGTGTTCCTTCATGCCAGAATGTCAAACTGTCTAGGATCTTCTCTCTTGGTCTCCCATTACCTCTCTTTCCCTTCTAACTTTCCTGTTGTGACAACATACTTCAGCTTTCGCTGTCCAGGATGAAAGACTTGGGAGTAAGAATCGGCACGGCCAGACGCGAGAGGTACATCGGGAAAACAAGGCGCCTCGTTCAACCAACACAGAACTGGCACTATTAACCACCGAACGCTGATGCTTATGCTGGGGGAGGATCTGAGCACCTATGGACCTGTCCGGAGTGCAATGAAGATACCCCAACTGATAACTGATAACTGACTTCAGCTTTCACATTCTCATGACATCCCTACATAATGTAGACTCTTCTCATACTGCGAGTAACCAATTCTCTTTGTGAGTTAATTTCTTTCAAGATGTCTTCGTCACGGCTTTTTGGATTTCAGCAGGCCAAACCAGATTGAGAAATCATCTAAATCACAAGTTTAAGATCGTTCCTTCGGATCTCTGTGTGTAGCAATAGCCGCTTGATGTCTAGTAGACTTCAACAGGGTGTGTTTTTAAATGACTGTGCAATGTTTGAAAGTATTGCCGGTTCAAGTTTTGTATTTACCTATTATATTGCATGAACTTTCCATCCATCCATCATGTGCCATGCCGGTAAGCATGGACGGTCATGTTCTGCCATCTCACTCGATCACCAGAGTCGTGGATCAGCTCCGTGTTTCTGTCTCGACCATGCCACAAGGCCAAGACATCCAGGTACTTGCTTCTAGGTCTTCCCCCTTGGTCTGTTCCCCTCGATCTTACCAGTTGTCACCAAGTTCTCCAAATCATTTCTTCTCATAACATGCCCAAAAAATTTTGACTGTCTACGTCTAATGTCTCTAATCAGTTTACGATCTTCATTTGTTTCTTGAAGGACTTGTTCATTGGTCTTTCTGGCTGTCCATGGTATTCTTTGCATTTTCCTCAGAAACCCACATACCCTATACAGCCCCGTCAAACGTAAAGGAAATCAGCGAGAACGAGAAGTAAGATCGCCAAGCTCCTCTACCTACACGCAAAACGCGTGGAACATGCATGCTGATTCGATAGCAAGGCACTGCTTAACTTCAGATAAGTAACCTTTATATATATTTCTTGTAGACTGTTCCCTCTGTAGTTGTATCAGAGTAGACAGACCACTTTAATTCCTTAGGCTCATGACCCCCCCCCCCTTTTCCTACCTTCTTTCTACACCACACAGACATGTAGGCAGTAATGGCAGCAACACTGTTATGTCTATTGTTTGTGTGCTGACGAATGGTTTAGCCGCAACGTTCAATTTGCGACTTCTGATTAAGTTATAGTGCAGCTTACAGATCCTACGTATAGTTTTCGCTGATCAACTCACTGTATCTGTACAGCCTGACTGCAGTTCCGCTAGTTCCATTTCTCGTTGTCAACTGCTCGTAGAATACTGGCGGTAAACAAATACGCCATGGACAAACTTCCTTACGCCGGAAACTGTACGGGAATGGCGGGAACATGACACCAACTAGTGCTCTTATTACAGACATTAATGTGGAGGGAGGTGGGCGTGGCCTAATGGAGAAGAGCGCTCGCTCTTAAACTTCTGGTGTGCTGATGCGAGGTAGCGGGTTCAACCCTTATACCGGGTCAGTTGAACTAACACGTTGACGTCATGCCCTTGACCCAGGGACGTAAATTACAAGTACCTCAGAAATCGCTTCATTGTGAGGGATACGGGTAATAGGCAATAGGGAAAGCAAACCTACATGCAAAAATCAATCCAAGATGGACTATACTCGAGATGAAAGCGAGCGGAAGAAAAAATAATAATAATGTGTAGGACCTCTGGTTACGAATGATGGAGAACACGAAAATCACCATCATAAGCCCTGTGAAATGAAGTGACCGTACTTGTATAAGTTCTGTGAGTGTTCTTCGGCCTTTCCTCGGAGTCCTTGTGTGTCGGCCAGAACCTCTGGTCACTCCCCGCAACACCATCAGGCCGTGATGATCTATCACATCGTTGTGAATTTATTTCTAACTTTTTATCCGGGATTTTAGAGATTACGTGACTATGAATATTTCAATATCGTGCAGACGAAACACTTACCTTGTAAATTAAGCTGTATAAATAACTGATTGCTTGTCAATCATGAAATATAAGCTGCCTATTTTGCTTTCGGCTGGTAGGATCTATCTGCGATAATCTCGTGGTTTCGGCGAGACATTAGATTACAAACAGGACATTATAGTGGACATTATATTGTGTCTATAAATTAATAATCTGCATAGGCCACCCTGTTGGATAGAGTATTCCGTAAACACAAGGTGGGGCTTCTGATCGTCAGAAATATTCCCCCATCCCGGAATGTTTCGGCCCTTTACTTTCCTTACACTCTCTGGGGAAGGACCCATCCGGGTCATGACTCCGGGTGTCTTTCTCCTGCTGTATATTCGTAGCTTGTTTCGAGACGTTCGAGTGGTTTCCTCGATTGTCCCACACATGCACCTTGTGACTGATCACAAGCCACACCCCCCTCCCAGGAACACATCGTGCAACCCGTACTTAGTGTCCTCACACATATACTAGCACATTCTGCCTCTATCGATTTACATCGTTCACACATATCCCAGCACCTTCTGCCTCTGTCGATTTACATCGTTCACACATATCCCAGCACCTTCTGCCTCTGTCGATTTACATCGTTCACACATATCCCAGCACCTTCTGCCTCTGTCGATTTACATCGTTCACACATATCCTAGCACCTTCTGCCTCTCGATTTACATCCTTCACACATATCCTAGCACATTCTGCCTCTCGATTTACATCGTTCACCCAGTCTAGCTCTTTACCTCAAATCGAATACCTCCATTAAGTTTTTCAGCAGACTGCTTTAGCACTTGAAGTGACAAAAATACAATTTTTTTTTCAACTGTACTGCCTTTAGAAGCACCATTTTTTTTAAAATTTAATTGTTCCAGAACTTTCTAAACTATCTTATTTCCTACTCAAGATACAGGCAACTTTGTAAACTATCTTACTTCCTACCCAAGATACAGGCAACTTTCTAAACTATCTTATTTTCTACACAAGATATAGGTAACTTTCTAAACTATCTTATTTTCTACACAAGATACAGGATACTTTATAATCTATCTAATCATTCTATCTCAGCACACATGATGGAGACTCCCTTCTTGGTGTGGACATCTCTTCTCGCTGGCCCCAAGTGACGTGTGTGTTTTACCTAGATACCCTTCTCATTCGTGCACACACGTTCACTATGGTTTTCCCCCTAGTCAAGGAATGCGCAGCATTCCTTAACTCTTTACTCCTAACCTAATTCCTCACTGTTACACTATACAAGATACAGGTAACTTTATAAACTATCTTAGTTCCTATACAAGATACAGGTAACTTTATAAACTATCTTAGTTCCTATACAAGATACAGGTAACTTTATAAACTATCTTATTTTCTACACAAGATACAGGTAACTTTATAAACTATCTTATTTGCTAGACAAGATACCGGCAACTGTTTAAACTATCTTATTTCCTACCCAAGATAAAGGCAACTTTCTAAACTATCTTATTTCCTACACAAGATACAGGGCAACTTTCTAAATTATCTTATTTCCTACCCAAGATACAGGATGTTCCACCTCTCGCGAAAATCCACATTTCAAAAGCCTCAATTTAGAGCTGCATGTTTTCAGCCAAGTTTGACATCTCCACCCCAGACAGTAGTGCTGAGGGATGTAGAGATCAATACAACACAAGCCCACCTGGTGCACGATGACAAGACCAGGCATGAATTCACAGAACACACGCTGCATCCAACTACAAGAAACGGATCTTTTGTTATTTAATGAGGAGAGAGGCATTGGAGAACATCGCGATGACTTTGAAGATCATCGCTAGAAGAGGCTGTGGTAGACGGGATAAAAGATGATTAATGGTCTTAGAAGATGGCATGGGGGGAATATCATTGGTAGAATTGATTCAGAAAACCAGGAGGAAGACCTGCGAAGATACACGAACGCCAAAGTTACTTGGAGTAGCACATGATAGTGATGGCGACAGACTGCAGCAGTTCGGAATCCAGGTTCAAACGAGCAAAGGATCGAAGGGTAGGAGGGACACTGAGCGAGAAACCAGAGTACTCATCATCAGACAGCAAAGCATTTATAGAACGTCGCCCTCAAAATAGACAACGGAAAGGATCTTTGCTCTGTCGCCGGTTCCCCCAATCCCGTGAACTGCACTTTATGTGGAAGTCACACCCCTGATGTCTTTTGTTGTCCCATGTCCATAGATTTGTAGGTACGCCCCTGCCTTATCTTCTAGAAATCATGCGTCGATGACTGTTCTGTCTAAACCCCTGTTAAAGTATGAATACAATAATTAGAACTGCAGTAAAGCTGTGGGAATGTAAACAATATGAAATAGCACAAAGTAATATTGCTTCATAGAACACAATTATGGAAAACATTGTGACCGGCAATGTCCTATTTTTCCGTAATTGTGTTCTCTATAGCTGCATTACTTTGTCCTATTTTATACTGTTTTTAACCCCTGTCACCCCAGGCTTATTTTAACCCCAGGCTCAAAGTCCCCTCTGCCATACACCGCAAGGTACTATATTGGCAGTAAATGACAGTTTTTTTTTGACAGTTTTAACCCCTGTGGCGTTTGATGTGGGTAACGTATTTTCACGATTTGATACAGTTGATGGGCAATTTTATTCTGTGTTCAGATCTAGTAAAATATTATGGAAAACATACACACCAATAAAAAGATAGACAATTCAAATTACTATGTGAATATGTGTGCCGTACATTTCAGCTTGAATGATTTATCTAATTACTTTATGTTGTGTGATTTCTGCAGTAGGCTATGTACCTGACGAGATGCAGCGAAATATGCCAGGCAATAAATCATGCACTATATTGTTTGTCTTCGTTATTCAATAAACAGATGTCAATCCGTACTTTTAATGGAATTAAAACGTGAAAAATGAGAAGATAAGCTGAAAAACATCTAATGGCAGTGGTTTCTGAGAAGAAGAAAAAAGCAAAGAATACCACGGACAGACAGCAAAACCAACGAACAAGTCCTACAAGAAACAAGTGAAAACTGCAGATTACATAAATTAGACGTAAACAATCAAAATTGTTTGGGTATGTTATTCTTCTTCTTCTTCTTCTTTCGTTCGCTTGAAATATGTCTATAACTGCAGTGCTGTCTCTTGTATGAATTGAACTGTCTTTTTCAGTTCACACAGCGGTCCATAGAGTTTATCTTCCACTGTCGTCTCTCTAGGCCAGAAGGTTTGCCTAGATATGCTATATTTTGGGCAGTCTTGGAGTATGTGCTCTGCTGTCTGCGACGCCAATCCACATGTACACATGGCTGTTTCACCAATCTTGAATTTTGTATACATGTGGTTGCGTAATCTATTGTGCCCTGTTCTGAGGCGCAGAATAATGACTTGTTCTGGTCTATCCATAATGTGGTAGTCATCTTGAGCAGGTTTTGGTGGCTTTCTGACTGATTTGATCATTCTTTTCTTTTGGTGGTATGTTACAGGCACATCAGGCTGTTCTTCTTTGGCTCCTTCCTTAGCCAATTGATCAGCTCTGTCGTTATCAGCTTCTGGTCTATCCATAATGTGGTAGTCATCTTGAGCAGGTTTTGGTGGCTTTCTGACTGATTTGATCATTCTTTTCTTTTGGTGGTATGTTACAGGCACATCAGGCTGTTCTTCTTTGGCTCCTTCCTTAGCCAATTGATCAGCTCTGTCGTTCCCGGGTACTCCACAGTGTGATGGTATCCACTGTATGGTGACCTTATGCTGACTGCTAAGTTCAGAAAGTAGTGTCCTTAGTACTGGCAATTTCCCAGACAGGAGCGCCTCGAGTACTGATTTTGCATCTGTCAATAGCACCACAGGTTGTGTACCATTGCTGGTATTTAGTAATTTCTCTGTTGCTATCTTGATTGCCTCAATTTCAGCATCGTAGTTATGGCAGTACTTTCCTGTCGGTACTCTAGCTGTGTCCCTGGTATTGTTTGGGTATTCTATGTACACTCCCGCTCCTCCATTTCGAACAGCATTTTGTGCTGACCCATCTGTGTAGACTCGGATCCAGAGGTCCTGTGGGTATTCTTCATCAAGGAAGCTGAGAGTGGCTGTTCTGCGCTGCACACTGTTCTGATCTTCCTTGTCAAATATTCCTCTCACTTTTGTCTGGATTTGTAATGATAGTCTATGCTCATCATACTCCATTGAGTTCGCTCTGGAATAGTTGTTAGGGGGATACCAACTGTGGGCAGATCCGTGGTTTCTCTGCAGAGTCGTTTGGCCTGGTGGATAAAACTACTTCTTTTCAACCGCCCCATAGCTAGGTTTTCAAATCTGTTCTTCATAGGGTGGGCCTGGCAAGCTGAGGAACTTTTCTGCTTGTATTAGCGTTTTCGTATCTCTGCGCTCACTCGGTGCTTGTGTCCTCCCATCTTCTCCATTTCCACTATAGGGGTTGATCTCATCCCTCCTGTGGTGACTCTAAGTGCATGATTTTGCACTTTGTCCAGTTCTTGTAGTGTGGTTTTTGCTGCCGAACACCATGCAGTTGACCCGTATTCCAGGTGTGGTCGTATGCGCTGTTGATAAACTTTACTAAGTATTTTCCCACTGGCTCCCCATGTGGTTCCACTTAGCTTTCTCAGGATGGCTATTTTCCTTCTGGCTTTTGCTACTGCTTTGTTGATGTGCTTTCTCCATGTCAGCCTGCCATCAAATGTTACTCCAAGGTATGTTGGTTCTTTATCTTCTCGTAGGGGTGTTCCATATTATCTGGATGGTCCCTGCCTTTTGTTTTGGAGAGAGGGTAAATAGGGTGGTGCTGCACTTGTCAGTGTTTATGCTGACACACCATCTATTTGCCCATGCAACAAATGTATCTACAGCTCTTTGTAGTAATCTGGTGGCCACTGATGCATGTTCATTTGTGCTCCATAGAACCAGGTCATCGGCATACATTGCGGCTTTAATTCCATGCGGTAGATTAGCAACGAGATCATTGACGAAGATTAGAAAGAGTGTGGGGGACAATACTCCTCCCTGGGGAACTCCGTGACGCAGTAGTACTTTCTTGCTCTTTAGTCCGTCTATCTGTACTCGGGCTCTTCTGTTGTGCAAGTATGCTTTCACCCATTTGTACATTCTTCCATTGACTTTGCAGTTTCTCAGTTTATTCATCAGACCTTCTTTCCAGACTTTGTCAAAGGCTTTCTTCAGATCTATCCATGCCGCAAGCACCAGCTTCTTCTCTTGGAATGCATCCTCAATTTCTTGAGAGAGGTAGGTTGTCTGATCTTCCGTAGAGTAGCACTGCCTAAAGCCAGCCTGCTGTGGCACAAGGATGTTTTTACTTTCAATGTACCACTGCAGTCTGTGATTGATGATGCGCTCCAGTGTTTTGCAGAGACAGCTGGTGAGGCTAATTGGTCTGTAGCTAGAGGCAATGGAACTATCTTTCCCTGATTTTAGGTACTTGGTGACAACTGGCAAGATCGAAGGGAAAAGAACAAGGGAAAGGCAGAGAAGTAAATATCTGGATGGCTTGGTCACTTGGCATAATGGAGACAAAAACACAGAGCTGATCAACGACTCTGGTAATCATGTGAGATATCGAAACATGACAGCCAATTTGTTGCCCAAGAAGACAAAATACCTACAACATCGAGCACAAAGGAAGCAATAAAGATATGGCTCCGAAGGGAAAGTATACCATTTCCAGAAATATTTCAAGCTACAGTTTTTGTCCCTTGTAAAACAGGCGCAAAAAAGCAAGAAATATCACATCGACAGAATAGCATGGCCATAGGTGACAAACACTTCCACCGTACCATTCTTCATTTAAACCCTATAGAACTTGTGTGGGCTAAAATTAAAGGACAGGTGGCAGCTGGAAATACTACATTCAAATTGTCTGACGTCAGGATACTAACCCAGTCCGCGCTATTACATATTGATAAAATATATTGGAAAAAATGTGAGGACCATGTGTTGAAAGAGGAAGAGGACTATTGGAGAAAGGATGGAATTGAATTTTATGCAACAGAGAGCAGCCATCAACCTACTGGAATCGTCCGTTAACGTCTGGTCAGATCGCAGACCTTAATCCACGTGCACGCTTACTGTGATATTTTGCTCCAACTATTCAGACGAATTGCAGGCCCTAAACATTACAGCATCAGCACAATGTCAATGGCAACAGTTTGTATTCCACAGTGATGAATTTTCAATTCCAGAAGCCCTCAGCGGTGACAAACAACTGGTATTGAAAAAAAAAAAAAGACCCTTAACACATATAATACCAACAGAAAAGTAATAATGCGGTGGAAACTGACATAGTGTGGCATTCCAAGAAACGTGAGAACAAACACGTTGTCAAATGAGGGGAAAACACACGAACATACGAATATTTCTATAAACTTCAATAAAAAGAGAGCCAACAGCTTGGCCGTTAAGAAGGAAGCCTACTACAGAGACATTCACAGCTATATTCGTCGTGCAAAACAGGTAATAATCATGTTCCGTCTCTGAACAGTAAACATCAGAGTAGACAATATTTCATGAAGACTCAAAACGGTTATGTCACCAATGTGTACGTGTGAACAAACTACACAGACAGCTGAACAGATTCTTAAAAATTTTCACATGATGACTAAACTGCTGTATCATCTATGGTCACTCCATACGCACATTAACGCACAGCTGTTTGGAAGCCATCACGAATTCCATATAAAAAGCTAAATGCATCCTTTAAAAAAAACATCATAGTAACATGACTCCTTGTGTACACATTATTAACCAGAAGCTGAAGAAACAAGAAGGAAATGAAATATAAGGTAAGAAATATAATCTGTCTACTTTCCTGTCCAATTCCATTTCGGTTCCATATTATTTACCCCATGCCTCTGTAAATTCTGTCTTTACTTATAGTACATACACATTGCACCCACTCCCATAAGAATCTGGATACGCCTTGTGTTGTCATCCAAATTGAGGTTGTGGTACTGTAAAACAGGTTTGTTAGCATGAATTCACTAGTTTTTCGCTAACACGTCAAATAAATGTCGCCGCTTTCCATGATTTAATTTACCTTTGGACCTATCAAAGGCATATATGCCTTGGGTAGGGGTAAATATAAGACGGCGGGAAAAATTGCATAACGATGCAACAGAGAGTTTTCACAATAATTGATCGTGAATGAAGGAATTCATTTCTGAAAAGAATATAATAATGCCAGTTGCAATCCGATTATATGTCCGTCTTGCTTTACCTCTGAGTGACGACTGTCGACCAGATCCTCTGACCACCCTTTGCTGCGATATTCTCTCTAGACCATGGTAGTCTATCTGTTCTTTTGCATTATTCACGTCTGTTCTTCTGCATTATTCACGTCTGTTCTTCTGCATTATTCACGTGCTCCCAGAGGGACTTCACCACATCTGCCTTATCATGCATCAAATCACCCATTAATGATGCAGCACCGCCAATCTGTCTGCCTGTTCATTTCCAACCAGCGGAAAGCTGCAGTAACCGCCCCCACCTCCATTCTCAGACAGCAAGTTCCAGCTATGGAGCTTGTGTTGTGTGTGCCTCATTCCGACATCTGCTGAGAGTTGCTGGCTAGTGTTTGGTCTGCTCCATGAGCACATGACGTCCAGTCTCAAGTTGCAGTACGTATGTTTGACAGAGGATTCCCAGACTTTCCCAGCAGGCAGGATATATGGGAGAGTATTTCGCTCCAACTTTGCAGAATGGTTGTACACTTGATGGTATAGAGAAGAACAGATTGCCTCCCTTGGAGACAGAATCAGAGTTTGGAGAATCTACACAGATGGACGGACAAACGGCAGGAGAAACAGTCGGACAGGTAAACCGGCCGGCCTAACGACCGCCGGTTGAAGACAGCCAGCCAGCCAGCCAGCCAGCCAGACAGACAGCCAGACAGACAGACAGACAGACAGACAGACAGACAGACAGACAGACAGCCAGCCAGCCAGCCAGCCAGACAGACAGACAGACAGACAGCCAGCCAGCCAGCCAGCCAGCCAGCCAGCCAGACAGACAGACAGACAGACAGACAGACAGACAGACAGACAGACAGACAGACAGACAGATTAACCAACTAACTTATTGTTCTGACATCATACAGACTAACAGAAAGTATACACTTTTATTTATCCTTATCTCCATCTTTCTACTAGGTCAACTAATTCTCCCGTTCTATTTACTTTAACAAATAAAGAACGCGCAAGTACAGCATTCTCTGACAATAACTACATGCTCAAAAGCATACCATTGTTAACAATCATATTTAATTCATACAGCAATGCTCATTTGTAATCAGTTGATTGTGAAGTATAGCTGTCCATATTATTAATACAGCAAATCGATACCTCTATGACAAGCTTATTAGATCGAATTGCTGAACAAAATCGTTACTTCAATTATTTTGGACTGAATACTTAATGCGCTAGTTGGCGATTTGGCATGCTGATAACATTTATGTAGCATGGCCCAAGAAAAGGCAGCTTTTCAGAAGATGGAGAATGTGCCCTGCAATTTATCTTTGTCGGTCTAAGTGAAGGAAGTATTTGTAAGAGCATTATTGAGCCAATTCTGATGTACGGAAGCGAATCATGGATAATTAACAGACAGGTGAGGAATTGTGTGAAATCTGCGGAGATGTGGTTTTATAAAAGAATGATGAGAAACCCGTGGACGGATAGAAAGAGCAACAAAGAAATCTTGAAAGAAGTTAACTCAAAAAGAGAACTGGTTACTCACATCATAAGAAGACAGTCCATACTCTGTGAGCATGTCAATGGGTAGGGGAAGGCTGGAGTATGTCGTCACAACGGGAAGACTGCAGGGGGAAAGAAGCAGGGGAGAGACAAAGAGATAAGATGCTGCGCAGTTTATGTATAAAGGAGTGTCGGTATCAGAAATTATTCGCAGTACAAGAGATAGAAAGCTGTAGGGCAGGTATGATCATCTATGCCACACGGTATGGGCTATATTAAAACCTGGCCTGAAGCTTTCGTGCGTATTTCTGACGCTCTCGCGCACTTTTTGGGCGCGATCGTGTGATAGGGAATTGTGACACCAGGTTTAGCTGACATCGGAGATTACTAAACGATAAAGAGATAGAAATGATTAGGATTGATTAGGTAGTGGAAATGACTAAACGATAAAAGAGATAGAATAGATTAGTTTTGATTGTTATGGAAATGACTAAACGATAAAGAGATAAAATAGATTAGTATTGACTGGTATGGAGATGACTCAACGATAAAGAGATAGAATAGATTAGGATTGACTGGGTATGAGCTGTGTCCCAAATCCGTAGCAGGGATTCACGTGGATGATAAACCTGGCCAATAATGACCAAATAAAACAATCCACAAGGAACAATCCACAAGGAACAATCCACTACACACACCATCTGTCAACTACTGCCTTTAGTACCTTGTGGTGTAGGACAAGTGAGGTCTTAAGACTGAGAAAACCCTAAACTGCACAGTTCGCAGCGAAAAATGTGCAGGTTAGTGTTTTCAGCACTCTTCCGAATACGGGTCCTAAATTATTTAGTGTAAAAAGCATCCCGTACAGGTGATATAATAATAACAAACAAAAATATATTAAACACTACCAACTAAAATATAGAACTGAGAAAATGGAATTACGTACAAATAATATTTCACAGTTATATGTGGAAATAGATATACACTCCGACGACAGTTACGGCCCTCCGGGCCCAGCAAACTTGTACTGTACCCATCGACCTGTCTAGCAGTCCACGACACACTGAACCGGAAGTGATCGACAACATCACCTAATGAGGCCCTGTAAGGGATACTTTTTACACTAAATAATTTAGGACCGTTATTCGGAAGAATGCCGAGTTTTCTTTTTGCCTCCGACATAAAAAAAAACAAAAAACAAACTCCACACCTTGCCGGGGATTCGAACCCGGGTCTCCCGGTGAACACATTTGTTATAAACATCCAGAAGCAATTTCCCGCTATGGGTGTGAGATTTGACAGCGCCATCACTTTAGCTAGCGACGAGCCCTGGTGTTAAACCCGCGTCCGACCGTACACATGACAGCGTCATCACTTTAGCAGGCCTGACAGCACGGAGGAATAGGTGGCCAATTTTTTTTCCTCACTTTAGCAAGCGACGAGCCCTGGTGTTAAACCTGCGTCCGACCATAAACATGACATTACCAGAACAGTTCGCTATTAACTTCACCCGCACTATAAATATACTTCATCACAAACACAAGATCTATCACAAACATATTTCACCACAAACACAAGATCTGTCATAAACATTCTTCACCATAAACAAAATCCACCATATTCAGAGAAGTCATAAATACAATCTTCTTTTATTCTTCGTTCGTCCGAAATGTTTGTTTTCAACGTAAGTACGTTATGCCTGTTTACAGCGGAGCTGCGATATTTGCACCTTTCCGCAGCCACATTCGGCCTTTTCGGACTTTTGTTGACCGGGTTAACTTTCCGGGGGGGGGGGGGGGATCAGTCTCTGATAAAGACACGTCCTTATAAACACAAGATCCACCACAAACAGACTCCACATAAACCAGACATCCCACTAGAAAGCATTCACTATTTAAATAAAAAAAATTATGTTATCACAAAAACAAGGCATCCTTGACAAGGGGACGTAAATTACAAGTACCTCGGAAGTCGGAGTGGGTCGCTTGATGGCAAGGGACACTGGTAATGGGAAAAAATTCATACGCGACATTTAGTTAAGTGCTACTAGAAGTAACATGTATGGACTATACTTGAGCTCAAAAAGAGCGGGCGAAAAGAAAATACAAGGCCACCATAGACACAATTCAACAAATACTATGAATCCGCCACCAACAATCAAGTATAAAAAAAAAAATTTCGCATATCATTTACAGGACATCGCTATCAACACCAGCATTTTACCGCTGTCGTTAATTTCTTGGCAAGACTACACTCAGTAGTTTGCCATTGCTTTCCGAGCGGCCGGCTCACTTATCCCGTAAATTACCAAAGCAGCGAGAACCGCTTCCAATTCTCGCGCGCTGCGTAGTCGTTTAACCAAATCTTTGCAGGGCGTTGCATTCATCTCCAGTTTGACCAGGAAGACCGGCAAGTATAAACATACTTCATCAAAAATACAAGATCCGCCATAAACAAACTACACACAAAAAGTACATAAATATGTTGCATGACCTTTGCAGGGCGTTGCATTCATCTCCAGTTTGATTTTTCAAGGCAGACGTTTGGTGGTTTGCCATCGATTTCTGAACGAGAAGTCAACGTTTAAGTCCAACTACCGCTTACCCGCCATCAGCGCACCGTAAATTTAATAGCGAGCGCTCTTATCCTCTCGGCCAAAAAGTATATAATGAAACAAAAGGACAAAAAGGCGACGTGAAAGTATGTTTCGGGACAGCTATTTATTTCATAAAAACCGGGACTGGCCAAGAAAACCGGGACGTCTGGCAATCCCAAGCATATTTTATAAACAGCCAACCCCTCCCAAACTTCCACTAGTTTGTACTTAATCATAGAAAACCCCACCCCCACAATAATAAAAATCCACCACAAACAAAACACATTCCACCATCAACAACTCAATACTTCACAAACAACCCACCATTTCACAGGGAATTCACGAAAACGACAGCCTAAACGTTCCCATCCGCTCAATTCACGGACTGCCCGAGACTGTTCATTTACCAGCGATCTGTCAACATGGCTGCATTCCAATCCGCTGACTCATCCGATTGCAGGATCGACTATTATTTCACTTGTCACTTCACGTGTTTACGTGGTTCATTTGTCAGCGGTACTGTTCATTTGTCTACTTCCCTTTCTGCTCTTTCTTCTTCATTGAAGCATAAGCTCACAGCCCTGTATTGTTGCACTTGTCACTACACATGTTTGGTTATGTGTAGGGCTGCCAGATAAGTGGGCACTAAAAGGAGGACATAATAAGTCAAAAAAAAGAGGACAACCCACAATTAGTACAATTTTATTACAATAGCTGCCAATAAGTGTATCTTACTGTTAGTGAATCGACCAAGAAACAATCATGTTAAAAAATAAATATAAATTCAAAAGCAGGCCTTTTTCAAAATGCTAAAAAACATTTAAACAGCTGACTGTACAATTATTACCTTATAATCTTTATTAATTACTCGAACAATATTTTATTTTAAAAAAAACATAAAATATAAGAAAAGCCGGACATTTTAAAAGTTTTTAGCTTTGCCTGCCGGACGGAAAATATTAGTCTAAAAAGGAGGACATGTCTTCTTTTTGCCGGACGATTGGCAACCCTAGTCATGTAGTCATTTGTCATCATGGTACTGTTCATTTGTCTATCTTCTTCCACTGTCCTTTATTGTTCATTGGAACATACGCCCGCAGTCAACAACTCACAAGCCGTTCTATATTGTGTTTCTTCATGCAGCTCCCTTGCTTCTCTCGTGATATTATTCATCTCTGGTCTCTTAATTGTCTTCCTCTTCTTCTGCGTTCATCCGGAGTTTTTTTCCGGACGTGATTGCGTTGTGCCTGTTTACAGCAGAGCTGCGTTCTTGCGCCGTTAGGCCGACACATCCGACTTCTGCGGGCATTTGTTGACCGGGTTAACCTTCCCGGGGTCTTAATTGTCTTCTAGTGTTTTAGGTGTCCGTCTATTTGGTGTGTCCGTCTATTTGGTGTGTCCGTCTATTTGGTTTGCCCTATGGGTTCCAGAGACAGAGTTTAGATTGTATGTGTTTTTACATATTTGCATCCTTACATGGCAGATACTGCTTCTTTAGTGTCAAGAAAAGGAAGACGATGAGGGGAGGAGGGTAAGGAAGAGAAAGAGGAAGAAGATGAGGAGGAGGACAAAGAAGGAGAAGAAAAATAGGAGGACGAGGAGGATGAGGAGGAGACGGAGGAGGAGGAGGAAGAGAACAAGGGGTAAGAGGTAGAAGGAGAAGAGAGAGAGGGAGAAGGAGGAGAAGAGAGAGAGGGAGAAGGAGGAGAAGAGAGAAAGGAAGAAATGAGGCGAAAGAAGGGGAGGAGGGAGAGGAGGAAGACGAAGAAAAACAGAGGAAAGAGAACAGGAGAAAGGCGAAGAAGGAGAGGAAGAAGAAGACAAAGAAGAAGGAGAAGAGGGAGAGGAGAATATAAACGAAGCAGAAGAAGAAGAAGAAGAAGAAGAAGAAGAAGAAGAAGAGAAAAAGAAGAAGAAGAAGAAGAAGAAGAAGAAGAAGAAGAAGAAGAAGAAGAAGAAGAAGAAGAAGAAGAAGTAATATAGGAACAGACAGAACGGACAGGTCTATAATAAAAGATGTTAAACGTGAAAGCCTTAAAACATGTCACCCCAACACAGCAAGATCCTGTTCACGGCTTCACCAACACGTGACTTCAAAAATCTAATTATCTCCCATGAACGTGACCGGAAAAAATTAGGGCATAGGAAATCAATTAAGATAAACAAGGTTGTGTCTTCCTGTACCTGGTCAGGCCCTAAGGGTCACTTGACTGCCGACGTGATTAATCATATGTCGGTTGATGCTAACTGTGAAGGCTGGAGCGGGACTGGGGAGATAAAGGTAGAACACACAGCACAGACACTCCCAATGCAGAACGTGTGAAGGCCTATAAGGGATTACGTCATAATCATGATTACTATATATATAACGGGCGCGTTGATGGAGTCGCTAAAGAGCTTTGCTGATAATGTCATGCGGGCAGACGGGTCAAGGGTCGACAGTTGTCTTTGTCGTCCGTTCCATTTTTCCATGTTTTTGTTCTTCTCGTCCTGTCATCACCTTCTAATGTAATCACAGGAGTTCTCCTTGACTGTATGTTGTGTTTGTGAATGTGTTTGCTGACGAAGGCTAATCGCCGCAACGTTCTGTATGTGTCTTAACTCTGTTATGTAAAGCTGCACTACTTTGTGTCATTTTATATTGTTTACACTTTCACAGCTTTACCACAGTTCCACCAAATTTTATTCATACTTTGCTATATTGAGGGAATCTTGAGGACGCATACAACAGAGTACCATTGGATTTTTTAATGCTTCAGCTTCTTGAACTAAAAGTAAGTCCATTCCTCCTTAGTTGAATCGTTGCAGCCCTCTTCCAACGGAAAGCAGTTTTTAGATGTGGCAGTTGGACTTCGGAACCAACAACAATATATCCTGGCCTACCACAGGGATCACCATTATCTCCGGTACTGTTCAACGCCTACACAGTGAGAATCACCAGTGAGCAGATCACTGGACCTGGCAGGACATTGTCATATGCCGATGATGTTTTAGTGTATCGTCAGGGTAAGGATAGAGAGCAGGTTGCTGTGGAACTACAAACCGAACTCACACGCATAAGTACTTGGTGTGATGAAGCTGGGGCAATGGTCAACCCAACAAAAGCAACAGTGACTTGGTTCTCGTTGAATAATCATATTGTCAACACTCCAACACCAACTGTAATGCTGTGTTCAGAGACGGTGGAAAGAACGCAGGCAATGAATTACCTGGGGATACGGTTTGATCGAAGCCTTGCTTATAATGAGCACATAGACCAGGTGATAACAAAGGCCAAGCGGGGTTTGGCTGCGATGCGGGTGTTGGCGGCAGCAAACTGTGAGCAGCGCCATCTATGTCTTCTGTACGAGGGGCTGGTCATGTCTGTTTTGGAGTATGCAATGGCAATCCTGACTCTCAGCCGTAAGCAGATAGAAAGGATGGAAAGGATACAGAATGAAGCTATGCGCATTATTCTTGGATGTACAAGAGATACAGCATGCAGGGCGATGCGCTACCTTCTTGATTTTCCAACCATTGAAGAGAGAATACCTCAGAGCGCAAACACACAACATCCACTGCATAGTGAAATTATGAAGGTGAAGGGCAGCAGGTTAAAAGAGGACAGTCGTGGATGGGTCAAGCCGAAGACATTCTTCAACAGGTGTGTTCACTTGAGGACTTAGAACCTGGCGATGAGTGGGTGCAAGTGCCAACAGATTTCTGCACATCCTTTTCAGTTTTCATCCAACTAGATAGAAAATGCAGACAAGAAAATCTGGCTGCTGTGGAGGTTGAAGTACAAGCGTTGATTTTCGAGAATTCGCTAGACGGCGATGCTGTCATTTACACAGATGGGTCGGTCGTCCGACATGTGAGAAGCTCATGGGCCTTTACAGCTCGGGCCGGAGGGAGAATTGTGAAGGACTCTGATGCTTTCACTGAAACCACAAGTAGCCTGACTATGGAAGTCATGGCAGTAAGTAAAGCAATAACATGGCTCGAGACACAGACATTCACTAGGGCATGTTTCCTTAGCGACTCAATGAACATGATCAAGAGGATAGAGGTGGGGTGGATCCGAAGAGAATGGTTGCTGTCTCTGGAGCGGTCTCGGCTGGCAAAGATTAGTTTCATCTTCGTGCCAGGGCATGCGGGAGTACAAAGAAATGAGCGGGCTGACAAGCTCGCAGGTGAGGCTACTGTGGAGGGCGGACGCGCCATGGACCAGGCTGACATTCTGAATGCTCTACGAGAAGTAAGACTCTTGCGTGAACCAAGTGATGACTGTGAATCTACAACCATGGCCAGACTGCGAGAACAGCAAATTAAAAGAGGGATGGCCAAACAAGAACACTACGCAGGAAGCCAAAGAAGATTGATAAACCAACACAGAACTGGTGTCGTTAGCCGCTACACGCTGCGGGATTTGCTGAGGACGGGAACCGAGCACTTATGGACTGAATGGTTCGATGTGCAATGAGGATGATCTACTAACTAACTAACTAACTATAGTGAGGGAAAGACAGACCACCTATTCCTCCATGCATTTAAGACTTTCTCTTCTTCTTCCGTCTTCCTTGTTCCTTTTTCTTTCACCAATAATGAGAAGTCGGATACGTCGGCCATATACCACAGTTCTGCTGCAAACAGGCACAACCGTTCAAAACAAATATCGAACGAACAAATGCACGCACGCACGCACGACGAACGCACGCACGCACGAGCTAGCTCACTCGCTCACGAACAAACAAACAAACAAACAAACGAAGAAGAAGAAGAAGAAGAAGAAGAAGAAGAAGAAGAAGAAGAAGAAGAAGAAGAAGAAGAAGAAGAAGAAGAAGATATGCATGCGCCTTTAAATATCAGTGTTGCAGACGAGTACTGGATATTGATTTGACGTTAACATTAATATACAGATCAATCCAACAAGAATACAAAATAGAAGAAGAGGGACTATGGCAAGTTAGTTGCACATCCATAACAGGACATCGCGGTCAACCCCAACAGGATTTGGCTGTTTGTGATTTCTTGGCAAGTTTTACGTTCAGTAATTTACCATTAGCCGGTCTCCCTGGTCTAGGTGGTTACACAACTTTCTCCGTAATCCCGTATACTCTCGGGAGTAACGTGATGTGCACGAGAATCGGTAGCGGTTCTTTCCGCGTCGATAACTTACGGGGTATGTGAGCCGGTCACTCAGAAAGCAATGGCAAACTACCGAGCGTAATCTTGGCAAGAAACCAACAATCAGCTTAAAGATGCTGATGTTGACAGCGATGTCCTGTAAAGGATATGCGAACACACACCCAAAAAAAATTACCATTGATTCATGAACGACCGGCACTCATACCTTTGTATGAAAACCAGCGAAAGGTGGTCTGCTTCCAAATCGCTCGCAGCTGTGTTTCGTTCGCAGATTACGAGACTGCCCACTGCGTTCGTAACTCGTTCACCACAGCGCCGTTTTGACTATTAAGACAAGTAACATTGAGGAATGCTGGGGTTGAGTACGACATCATGGAAAGGACACGCAATTAACTTTTTTTTAAAAATTCTGTTACATGCACAGAAACATAGGCAGTAAGCCTGCAAGCTCAGAAACAAATATTGGCAGTGGGATGTAGTTTGTAAGCAACATGCGAATAATACCATGGGAGGACAGAAACAGCAATCAGCAAGTTCTAAGTTAATGTATTCTTTACGGGACGTCGCAGTCAACCCAGGCATTTTTTGACTATTTTGTGACTTCTTTGCAAATTTACTTTCGGTAGTTTGCCATAACTCTCTGAATGACCGGCACTCATACCATTGTTTGAAAACCAGGAAAAGGCGGTCTTCGAGCAAGTCCCACCAGAAACAAACAAGTGCCGTAAATTGATTTGAGAAATTAGGCGTAAACGGTCAAGATTTTCTGGGCACGTTTGTTTTTTTCCGCATATCCTTTACAGGACATCGCTGCTGTCAACATCATCATATTTCAGCTGATTGTTGATTTCTAGGCAAGATTACGCTCAGTAGTTTGCCATTGCTTTCTGAGCGACCGGCTCACATACTCCGTAAGTTACCGCTCTCGCGTACGTCACGTTACTCACGAGAGTATACGGGATTACGGAGAAAGTCGTGTAACCCCTACCAGGGAGACCGCTGGGCACGTTGAGAGGACAAATAAACTTGAAAACTTTAGTGACAGCTGGCAAGATTGATAGGAAAGAGAAAGCAGGGAGATAACTATCTGTATGGACTGTGCACATGGCATAACCGAGACAAAACCACAGAGCTGATCTAAGAGAAGTATTGGTGTGAACAAGATCGGTGACCGTCATTGGCATGGCGCATTATGATGCTGATGATGATAGCCGCGAAGATGATTATCTCGACGACGAGGATTATAATAACAACAACGATGATGATGATGAGATAACAATGAATATGATCATGAAAAGAACTGAATACGACACCTTTGGTTAACAACAGCCATGAAACCAGTTTCATTACAACTAACATATCCCTCAGTTTCACCGAATCTCCAAAACCAGCTTGTGTGTAATGGAGTTGGATACTGTGGCTCACAATTACCGGAACAGTTAGTTTAAGTGGATTCTTGGAGATGGTTTGCCGACTCTGAAATCGCACGTTTACCAGCGACTTCCTGGGGCAGGTAACCCACTGACATAGTTCATCTGTTGACGTCAAGAGATATCTATTGAGGAAACCACTCAATGAATGTGACAAACAGGAAATGTGGGTGAAAGAATGAAAGGGAATTTCGGGAGCTACGTACGCTCTGGTAGTTTTACTATCAGATATCATGGCATCAATGTCGTGAATGATTGGATGCTGTTGTAGTTAATTTTGTTGCGTTTCTTCTTGTTGTTGTTTTGCTGCTGTTGTTCTTTTCATTGCTATTCATGTTCATGCTCTTATAGTTTTGCCCCACGTCATTTATGCCGTGGAATATGTAAGGGACTTCTTCTTCTTCTTCTTCTGCGTTCATCCGGAGTTTTTTTCGGACGTGATTGCGTTGTGCCTGTTTACAGCAGAGCTGTGTTCTTGCGCCGTTAGGCCGACACATCTTACTTCTGCGGGCATTTGTTGACCGGGTTAACCTTCCCGAGGTGTAAGGGACTAACAGTTGCCAAACCAGCCATGGGTGTTTTCTTCTTAGACTCATCTTCCTCCTCCTTTTCTTCGTCTTCTTCTTCTTCTTCTTCTTCTTCTTCTTCTTCTTCTTCTTCTTCTTCTTCTTCTTTTCCCCCTCCTTTTCTTCTTCTCTTCCTCCTCCTCTTTCACCTCCATTTCCTCCTACTCTATCTTCTCCTCCTCCTCTCTTCTGCTACTGCTTCCCCTCCTCCCTTCTACAGCTCCTCCTTCCCTCTGCTTCTGCTAGTGCTGCTCCACTCCACCTCTAATGTTCCTGCTAACACCATGTTAGGACGTGAGATGTAATGACAGCTATCGCATCTGCTTCATACAAGGTGGTTATCACAGTTCCAAATCTTCCGTTTGCAGGGGGCGAACACACGCTCCTCTTCATTTGTGTCTAAGAGCAGAAACTATCAGCCGACCACTGTCTTCTTGTGTAGTCAGTTTGGTACCATCTGCAACAAAGAGCCAAACTGAAGAGACATATGAACACATAGCGAGGGGAAGACAAGGTAAAAGATGGAGCGATTATATCAAGAATAACCTGAGAGAAATGAATACCAACTTACAAACAACATAGGAAAAGCGCATAAACCATATTTAAACCCAAATTTATCTTTCTTCAAACACCCCCCCCCCCCCCCCCGACATTTCACTGAGGTAATTGAAGGAAGAGAAGAAGAAGAGGAAGTTTGATTTAGTAAAAAGCCAGATCCGTTGCTCCAGCCTTCTCCAGAAGATCAGACGATCAGGGAGGGCATCAACAAACAGTTCCACGAACTCCGCAGCAACTTTGATGATCCAGACATTGCAATTTGTCGAGCATGTTGGCGCAAGATTCTGCCACCGCTCGCCAGTTTAATGACCTATTCTGTGTGCAGATTGATTAATGGTAGAGAATTCCCAGCGTTCCAGTCACAAGAAGGTGAAAGGTTGAGAGGTCAATGGCCCCTGTCTCCCTGCATTGTGATATGTGCAAAATGACAACTATGGGATAGGTCAGAGAGGTTGTCAGATGTTAAACATGCATGTATTCGTTGACAGGCCGGCTTCCTGGCCTAGAGGTTAGCGACTTTTCTCCGTAATCTCCTATACTCTCGTAAGTAACGTGACGACTGGTGAGAATCAGCAGTGGTTCGAATCGCGTCGGTAACTTACGGGGTATGTGAGCCGGCCTGCTCAGAAAGCAATGGCAAACTACTGAGCGTAATCTTGCCAAGAAATCAACAATCAGCTGAAAGATGCTGATGTTGACAGCAATGTCCTGTAAAGGATATGCAAACATTATTATCATTGGTTGACAGAGGGAGAACTTGATGTATTGGTTGACAGAGGGAGAACTTAATGTATTGGTTGACAGAGGGAGAACTTGATGTATTGGTTGACAGAGAGAGAACTTAATGTATTGGTTGACAGAGGGAGAACTTCATGTATTGGTTGACAGGGGGAGAACGTAATGTATTGATTGACAGAGGGAGAACTTAATGTATTGGTTAATAGAGAGAGAGAGAGAGAGAGAGAGAGAGAGAGAGAGAGAGAGAGAGAGAGAGAGAGAGAGAGAGAGCTTCATGTATTGGTTGACAGAGGAGAACTTCATGTATTGGTTGACAGAGGGAGAACTTCATGTATTGGTTGACAGAGGGAGAACTTCATGTATT